>JAATLQ010037387.1:0-53234 GCA_013421005.1 Heliconius erato x Heliconius himera
TATATAAATATATATATATATATATTTATATATATATATATATATATATATATATATATATATATATATATATATATATATACGTACAATTTCACTCGCAACGAAGCTGACTTAATCAAACAAATAGGTACTATATTTCCTTTCGTCTTTCTTACAGTCTCTTAAATATTTAAAGCGAAACGACAAGAAAAATGAAAATGAAAACGAAACTGAAACTTCATGAATATTTTCTATTTCATTTCCATATAGCAGCTGGGTGCAGTCGATAAAAAATACATGCCTCCCGAACAAAATCCATCAAAACTCTAACAAGCTTTGGGAAAAACAGAATTGCGTACATAAAATTAAACCATGTTCCACTGAATGTTTGTTCAAATAAAATAACTGCAAATTGCATTCAAAACTCTATGTTAGGACTATATTTTAGCGAAATAAAATGTTGTACAACGTTAGTGGAAGAGTGCGGGAGATGGGAGTGGAAAGGAGGACTTCTCGAAATTGCTACGGGAACCAAAAATAAAACAGTTTTAGCTAGTATAAGGGATAAGGGAGGGAAATCGAAACCATCACCTGTCGCCTCTACAGTCACATCCTCGAAGCCCTACGCCACCACTGCCCTCAAAAAAAATAACACGATTTTGCATTTTACGTCCTAAAGTCCACGCAAATCAATTTGTGGGAAGTAAGTAAGTTTTCTTTTCATAAAAAATCTTATTACTTAAATATATTTCCGATACGGTATAATGTAATTTTCAATAAACACTAATATTATATTATTATTTAAGGAACTTCTTATAGAATATCTTAGTAAATATCAAAATAAAATGAGATAAATAGTAAAGTAACTAGCTTGAAAGGCGAGCGTGAGAAATTGACGAACAATCATAAGCTCATTTATATTTATCACACACCACTTCGTCTTACTCGCTATCATACATGATTTGTAAGAAAAAATACTATTGCCACAAAAATACACTATGGTTTTGATAGAGAATGGGACGCGATGGCCGTAAAAAAAATTTCAAAAGGAAGAAAAGGTGTATACGAAAAAGTTTACATTTATTTTACACTAGCGACCCGCTCGCGCCTTCGCCCGCTATAACCACACGACTATTGGTTTGCTAATCTGAATTATTTCGTATTCTACTATCATTATCATTTTAAAGACAATATATAAAAATTCAAATAACATAAAAATTCAAATTTCACCCAATTCATTGAAACAATATATCCAATTCACTGAAACTATAGTCCACTTTGTCGGACCAAATACTTTATAATGATATATTTTTAGTGTTCCGTACCTTTTAAGGAAAAAAGAAACCTTCGTAAGATCAACAGCCTTTATCTCAGAAACATTTAGAGATATCGAGTTGAAATTCAAACTAGTATCTAATTTAAAAATTAATTCTTCTCACGCAGTATACCACACACAGCCGGGTATGCAGAGGAAACCTAGTGTTAAGACACTCGAAGAAATTTAAGTAAATATTTCATCTTCTCGAGGAAGGGATCGAACCCACAACCAGTCGGTTTTACAGTCACACTTTGTGCCCCTGCGCCACGACTATCTGCACAAAATTATAATCCTAATATATAACTAATATTATAAATGTTAAATATTGTAATAATGGATGTTTGTTTCACTTTCACTCAAAAAATACTAAACGAATCTAGATAAAATTTTACAGTGATATAGCTTATACATCAGAATAGCACACAGGCTACAATTTATTTAAAGATTTTGTATAATTTGGCTATAATATAACAATAACTTAAAGCGGGCGAAGCAGTGTTTTGGTGTCAACTAAATAACGATGGCGTCATAATAAAGTAATACAGCGACATAAATACACATTGAAACCAAAAACTAATCTCAGAAAAGTAAAACGGTAAGTTTCATAACAAAAGTGTAATTTAGTTTACAGCGCAGCGAGTCATATTGACTCGTAATATTGAGAAATTTTACAATGTGAAATCTTTATATCGATTATTCAAGGCCTGTTTTGATTGATTTTGTTTATATTTAGTTTATCTGATTTCTAAAGTATAATATACAAAAAATATATAGTAGTATAATTAACATCAATCGTACTGTTATTGTAAAACTGTAATATAAGGAAAGAAGAGTTTGTTTACTTGAAGGCGCTTATACTAATATTCAAGGCCTGTCATAAGACAAGGGCACGAGCGCGCAACTTTTTACGTGAAAAGTTATGGGTTTTATTTCCGCTGCGGCGTTGAGTTCCGCCACACTACACGCAATTCGACGGAAAGTGACATCTAAATGAGAACGGTGTGTCTTAACACTACATTTTTTTATATGCTATATTAGTTCAAATTAAAAAATATTTTTGTATTAGATAGTCCTTTTATCTATAAAAATATCTTTCCTCCAGGTAAAGAACCTTTTATCAAGGACAGGAACCCACTGTATCAGCAGTCATAGTTAATTCCGGCACCCATGACAAAGACCACGGAGACTTTTTTTAGTAATAATTAAAAACACAATTCTTATTGCCATACTCAGAAGTACTCTAATATATATATTATATGCTGTATTTTATACGTACACACGTCGATGGTACTTCCCACAGGGCGCGATCAACAAACAAAGCGGGCGCTAAAACATCACTTTGCTATCAATATATGAACAATGACAAAATCAACAGTAGGCACTGGATGCGGAATAGAATATAATTTTACGTTGCTAAAAGAAGAAACAATGAGAGACAATATAACATTATAATCAATTGTAAGCAGTTATTTTATTTAAAAATATTAAAATACAATAAACTAATAAAGAGGAGCGACGTTAAGCTCTGTTCGCTCATGAGGAGACGATTTTTAAAGGATGACAATATATTTTCATGATGAAACAATAGCTTTTCAAATATTCGTCTGCCTTTTCGCGTTTTTGATTATTTCTTATAAATCGACCACTTCGTATTGTAACTATCATAATATATTTTTATAAATACAGAATAAATACTTCATAGAATAGTTACTAAAAAGTATTTATATTAGACAAAATCAAAGATACACACACATACACTCTCTTCCCTACTTTCTGCCGAATTTTTCGAAGCAATGCGTGTTGAGTGGTGGAACTCAACGCCGCGCTTCGCCGGGACACCAAAGCGAGGAAATGAAAATATAAATTTAAGTTTTTTTTTTATCTCCTCAAATGAGGATCGAACCCACAACCAGTCGATTTTACAATCACACACTGTACCCCTGCGCCACGACTGGCCTCAAATATATCACAAAAAATACAACAAAAATATAAAAACATAGTATAAACAATAAATATTCAATAATATTATTAGAAAACAACATTCTACAACTCACTCACGGATATTACAACGTTTGCGTGTTAGCGTAATTGAACCTAATTCAATCCAAGTCCTTAGGACTGATTGATGTCCTTCTTGGAAACGATCCATCTTACCGTAAATGTGATATTCTGCTATTTTAATCTCATTTCACTTGTTCCGACTATGATAAGCTAATTAAAATCAATTATCTGTTAATATCCGGGGAGGCAGTTGTGGCGCGGGGTCCAGTAGGGATAAAGTGTGAAGTAAATTAATATAATATTTCTATGCCTATATAGGGCCAGTCATGGCACAGGGGCACAAGTGTGCAAACGACGCGACAAAATAAACGCGAAAGGTTGTCAGTTTGTTTCGTATTTGAGGATATGAAATATTTATTATTTACATTAACTAGCTCTGGTAACAAGGCAAAGGTCGGTGTTTAGTTTAATGACTCGAGATTTCGGCGGAAAGTGAAAACTATCTTAATACTATCCCTGCCCTCTGCCTACCCTGCTATATGCGGGACACAGCGTCCATTTGAACTAAATACTTAACTTTTCAGTAGAATTCAATTTTTAAAAGCAGTTTGCTTAATTTTAAGTAGTAATTAATTGATTTCCCCGAGCGGGAATCGAATTCACTACAGACACATTCATGCTTGTGCCCTTTGGCTACAACGGCCTATTTATTTCAGGGATTGCTATATTTACATAATTTCAATGATGTCAAGACATTTATGAAGATTGTTCATAATATATTAATTTGAGACCAGTCGTGGCACAGGGGCACAATTTGTGACTGTAAAACCGACTGGTTGTGGGTTCGGTCCCCACTCGAAGAGATGAAATATTTACTTAAATTTATATTTCCATTTCTTCGCTCTGGTGTTGAGGACAAGTGCGGCGTTGAGGCCACTCACCACGCAATACCTCCAGAATTTGGGAGAAAGTGGGGAACTGAGTGTCTTACCACTAGGTTCCCTCTGCCTACCCTGCAGTGTGCGGGATACAGCGTGAAGCTGATAAAAAAATATAAATTAAAAAAATATATAAGTTTGTTTCAATACTCTCTGTTATTATATTAATAAGGCGCTATCAGTACTAATATTTTCCCACGTAAATTTTAAGCTTACGTACTATCATCGCGTGTTTGTAAAACAATACAGCCATTTAATATTTTACCTGTATTTACCTATAAAAATACACGTAATGCACTTTTGGTTAGAGTTTTAAGTATTTCTCTCTGCCTTCTCTAAAAAGTAAAATAAGAACTTTATAGGAAGATAGGAGACAAACATGTACCAATACATACCTGCATGAAGCTGCTACATTGGCAAAGGAACAGTGCTAAGAATTTACGTCGAATTTTCCAGATATTGTTAACTTATTGACGGAGCTCAACGCCGCAAACTAAACAAACGAAATATACTACCGGCCCCAGAATAAGTGCCAAGTTCGCACAGTCAATCACCTACAATGATCGTTCGACCCAAATTCGGATTCCCTTCGGGCGGAGGGATCAACGACCACGGGTTAATACAATTATTGCCTTATTGAGTGAAAGTGACACCATAGCAGTGAATGGTAATAGTAAAGTGATATATGTTTAAACAATTGTTATTGTAATGGAGGCCAGTCGTGGCGTAAGGGCACAAGTGTTTGACTGTCAACGCTACTGGTTGTGGGTTCGATCCTCGCTCGAGGAAATGAATTATTTATTTAAATTTGTATTTTCATTTTTTAGCTCTGGTGTCGAGGTAAATATACACGCAATGCTTTCTGAATTTGGCGGAAAATGGGGAACTGAGTGTCTTAATAACGGACTCCCTCTACGTACGTTGAAGAGTGCGGGATACAGCGTGAAGCTGGTTTGATTTTTTAAGTTTTATTATAACACTAGTAGTTTATACCGACTTCGTGTGCATTGATTTTACCAAATTTCTGATAAAGAACACAGTAGATTCAAATCAATTGATGATTGAGGCTGTCGTGGTGCAAGTAAACGCGATGGTTGCGTATTTGTGTTCTTTCTCGGGAGAGGAAATAAAATATATAAATATTCAATTTTCATTTCTTCGCTCTGGCAAAATGGGGGCGGAAGTATCTTATTCCGAAACCATTCATTCCGCCCCATTAGGTTCCAGATTCTCTCTGCCTACTATGCTACCATGCCTACCATGTTTTCGCTCCGTTTTCTCTGGCTTATCTCCTAGAAAATTAAATCTAAATAAATATTATATAGTGGTGCAGAATTCGCGACGAGTTCTATTTAATGAATTATTTTCATTTCGCCGCTTCACTGTACAAAGTGCAGCGTTGACTTCCGCTCACTTAACACACAGTCTTAAATCTTACGGCAACGATTTTTTTTTTCTTTTTACGTTGTATCCCGCACACAGCAACATAAGAAGAGGGAACCTAGTGTTAAAATTCTCCTTGATACTATTATAATCTATTAATGTCTTAACATAATTAACTCCTCTTAAAACAACATTCGAAACAATTTTTTGCGATCAACCCAACTAAAACGTTATTCTCGTAGATATCGGGAGCTACTAAAATTCGAAGTCGTTAACAATTTAGTCAATTTAAGCTCGTTGACGCCACCCGATCGTCAAACACCGATAGAGTTCGATTGTATTAACATTGCTGAATAAAATTTAATTTGTTTCACATTCAAATTTATAATTTATATGAAATATATTAGTACCTAATTAAAATTTTTAAATTATATTTCAAACAAAAATATAAGAATAATTCTTATACTCTATTCTTTCTTTCTTGAGATATAAGACAGCGTCAAAATAAATTCATGAATCGGTTGCTTTTAACAGTTTGTAGAGGCTATTGTATAAGAGATAAATCGTTACTGATAATTCGTATAAATAAATTTAAGAAAAGTAAATAAGAAAATTCTACAAAGATTTTCTTTCTTTTTTGTATCGCTCGACGCATATAGAGTAGAGAGGAAGCCTAGTATTAAGGCACTCCGTTCCCACTTTCCGCCGATTTCTGAAGGCATTGCTTGTTAAATGGCGGAAGAAATGAAAATATTAAATATTTCTGGTACTAGAGTGGGAATCGAACCCGTAACCTGTCGCGCACTCTGCGCCACTATATATCTAATATTTATTTGTTTTAATTTTCTGTCACTTCAACCTTATACCCCAAGGGATAAGCTAGAGAAAAAGGAGCGCCAAATGCTACGGTCTCTACATATTTCTTTAGCGTTCCCCACTGTTTATTTCTCCATACATATGGATCCATCCTTATGCTCCATCCTTATGCTTCTTACGTGACTTAGCTCAGGTTTATCAAACGAAGAATGATTATTTAAAATTATTAACATTAAATACAGATATTTACTGTAATATGCTATCGACTTTATCTTTCAAAAATAAAATCCACAGTATTAAAGAAATCTATGTTTTAATATATCATAATATTGTAACACCAAACATTTTATTCTAGTTTAAGAACGCTGTATTATAAAATACATATGCTTCATCATGAACAAGTAATAAAAATGTTTTAAGGACCGTTAACATTCAAACAAAGACAAAATAATATATATTTTTTAATAAATAATAACATTTTTCTTACTTTAGCTACAAAATAGATACACAATGGTTTGAATTTTTGATAGAGATATCTGTAAAGGACAGCCGTGGTCGTATGCCATCTACTGTAGCAAAATAAATTTATTATACTTAATAATAAAATAATATTAAAGTGGCATACGATCAAGTTTATCCTTTAAGCATATCTATATTAGTATAACGTATAAAAATACGTTAAGCAAGGCCAGTCGTGGCGCAGGGGCACAAAGAGTGACTGTAAAACCGATTGACACTCGAGAAAATGAAATATTTATTGACATTTATATTTTCACTCCTTCGCTCTGGTGTAGAGGTAAAAGTGCAGCGTTGAGTTCCGCCTTTCAACACGCAATCCAGCAATATCTCCAGAACTCGGCTGAAAGTGGGGAACGGAGTAGCTTAACACTAGGTTCCCTCTGCCTACCCTGCTGTGTGCAGGATACAGCGTGAAGGTGAAATATATATATATATATATATATATATATATATCATCAGTGGAGACTATACCCTTATTTCGTATTTTTTAAAGCGGGTTTTAGTAGTCAGGTTTTAGTTTTAAAACTTTATTTTTATTTAATTTTTCAATTCACGTTCAATTTTAATGTTATTTTTACTTTCTGTTCACACAAATTGTAAGAGGCGTTTCATTGCGAGCTGTGGAAAAAGTATTTCTTTTTTTTTTTCTTTGTTTTTTTTTGTGTGAAAGGCGGGCGAATTAAAACGCGTCGTTTTGACCTAGAAAATGAGAGCAGAGTTTTTATTTTCCATACATTTGAACGATTTTAATATTTTTTAAGCTTCACGCTCTACCCCGCATATGGAAGAGTGAAGAGGGTAAATCTCTCTATTTCTCACGATGTGTCAATGTTTCGAGACATCGCCTGTTGAGTGACTCCCCTTAACGGAGCTGGGAAATGCAAAATAATTAATTCCTCCGAGTGAGAATTGATATAATATTTCTATTTTGACAACAAGAGGAGAGACTTTAAAGTTTTAAAAATGTTCCCATACTAGAGTTTACTTGTTAAACACAGCTCTTTGTATTGGAAACATAATACGCCCAAAGATAAAAAATGCAAAAGTCCTAATTGTATTTATTAAAATAGATTTTTGTTGATATTTTAGCATCTCCGAATGAACTTAAAACTTCCAATTCTGCTGAGAATAGCCGGCAAGAAACTTAACGTTAATTCTATAATTTTATGAATAATATATTTGCTTTAGCGATTGTAAAAATCACAATTCCAATAGAAAAGACGAATCGATCAACAGGAAAGGGGTGAAATTTCAATTACTAGGTTTGACCCACCACGAGGTCAATTTCTTTATTAAGCAATCGTTTAAAAATCAACGCCACACTTTGTCTTATAACACGGGGAAATAAAAGTTATGGAACCTCAAAAGGGTATCGAACCCAAAGCCCCGCATTTTTATACAGACGCTGTCCAAGTTTTGCTACAAAATCATTTTACGCAAAATTATATTTTATAACAAAAAATATATTTTAATAAAAATATAGTATATAAGGATAACCCTTTCAAATGATACTTGTATATATAACAGATCAAAGAACAAAAAAGTCGCTCCAACAATGCCATTACTTATTTACTTCCATAATACTACCTGTTAGTTAAGTAACTATTATAAATTTAAATTCATTTTATAATCCAATTCGAGATAACGTAAGATTTATGTTATCTTTTCTTAAATAGTCTTATTGTTATCAGCATTTATGTAGTAAGTAAATGTGAAGTAAAGTTTATATAACTACCTATTGTTTTAAGAGAAAATGTTGAATACTTCATACTTAAAAAATCGAATGTTGTAACACTTTGGCAAATTTCCCTAAAAACGAGTAGCCATCATGATACGGGTTCAATTCCTACTCGGAGGAATGATATTTTGAATTTCGACCGCTAGTTCACAGAAAAATTTCGCCACTTAACATGCTTCGTCTAAGATTTGTTTTTGTAGCTTCTCGTGGTTCCCGCACAAAGGCTTCGGGTTCGCAACTACCACACCCACCCTGGGTGTGGTAGTTGCGAACCTAGTGCTAAGACACTCCGTTTCCCACTTTTCGACGATTTTTGGGGGCATTGCATGTTGAACTTGACGCTTTACCAGAGCGAGGAAATGAAGATATAAAACTTTCCATTCTCTCGAATTACTGACTTTGTTGTAAGTAATTTTCTTATGGAAAATGTCAGAGGCAACTTCATTATTTGAAATACAAATATTTTTCTGAATAATTACTGTATCGTACTGGTATGAACATGTTCTTGGAAGATAGAGATTGGTCTTTTTTATAATGTTTTTGAATTTAAACAGTTCTCTACAATATTATTGCTACAAAACGCCACAAAACACATATTTAGACCATTAATGAAGCATTTGACAGTTCAGTCGTGGCGCAGGGGCACAAAGTGTGACTGTAAAAGCGACAGGTTGTGAGCTCGATTCCCACTCGAGCAAATGAAATATTTAATATTTTAATTTCTTCGCTTTGATGTCGAGTTCCGCAATTCATGCTTCCAAAATTCGGCGGCAAATTGGGAACGGAGTCTCCTACATTAGGTTCCCGCTATCTACTGCGGGATACAACGTGAAGCTGATTATGAAGCAATTGCACATTTTTAAAAAAATTAAATATACGGTGCTACTACAGACACAGACTATTTACAGCCGTTCATTATACTTATATAATATATCAGTTAACAATATATAAACAATACTATTAAATAATATTTTAACAAGTTAATTAGCAAATAATATATAGTGAAAATAATAACTACACGGAAAAACGGAAACAATGATAGATACTACATATACAAATAGGTTACGTTATTTATATTTAAATTCACTTTTTTTCTACGAAACGTTAAAGTGTTTGTATATGATTGATAGAGACAGACTAAATGGTTGACGCGATGGTTGCGGGTTCGATCCCCACTCGAGGAGATGAAATATTTACTTAAATTTATATTTCCATTTCTTCGTTCTGGTGTCGAGGTTAAGCGCGGCGTTGAGTTCTGCCACTCAACACGCAATGCCTCCAGAATTCGGCAGAAAGTCCGGAACGGACTCTCTTAATACGGGGTTCCCTTGGCCTACACTGCTATGTGCGGGATACAGCGTGAAGCTGATTTATTTTTGATTTGTTTTATATATTATAAGCCTTTCAATTGATATATATATTAGATCAAAGAACAAAAAAATCGCTCCAACAATGCCATTAGTTATTTACTTCCATAATACTACCTGTTAGTTAAGTAACTATTATAAATTTAAATTCATTTTATAATCCAATTCGAGATAACGTAAGATTTATGTTATTTTGTTTTAATTACCTCGATCTGACAACATGGCTTAGGCTTCTTCGCCACGACTAGCCACGAATTAAAGTAATCATTCTTTATATTTTTAACACAAAAATAAGCGCAAAAAAATACTATTTATTTCGTGACGTCGTAATAAATGAACAAACCAATTTACACATTTATATAAACGTGAAAACCAATAATAAAAACTGGTATACAAAAATAATCGTTATATGTTTTTTAATATATTTATATTTATGGTAAAGTCACAACAATTGAATATAATATAACTACATTAAATATCTTTTCATTTTATCATAGTTTAAAATGTTTTTTAATATTTTTATAGAAATAATAATAAAAATTACAATTTAATTACAAATTAATCAGGATTTGAAAAGACTCTACTTTCCCACAAAAACACCTTACTTTACATCAATTTATATAGAAAATAATATATTATGTATTTATTTTAACTTCACACCGTAACCCGTTCATAGCAGAGTGGGTAGAAGGAACTTGGGAACCTAGTATTAAAACAATCTGTTCCTCATTAAAACAATTCCGTTGCCTACTTTCCGGCGAATTCTTGAAGCATTGCTTATTGAATGGCGGAACTCAACGCCGCACATTAACTAGCGAAACATAACGTCGCAATTAGCCTTACCAAATGAGACAAATAAAAATATACATATCTTCTTAAACACAAAATTCAAAAAAAAAACACGATCTAAAAAACACACAAAAACAATATAAACACAAACAAAAACAAAACAATTTACAATACCTTGACTTTAGACATATCTATCCAGTGTCAGATACGGAACATCGAACACTAGTCACCAGTAGACGTGCGGCCCGCGTCACGACCGCGACCAAACTGCCAGCTGAACGCTGAAAGCTTATAAATTGAATTAATCAACTAAATTTGAGATACAGAAATCTTTTATGAAATTGGTATTGGTACTTCAAATGTATATAGATTCTTTTTTATGAATATTTCTTTTATATGTATTTAAAATAGAATGGTTTTTATTGCATTTGTATTGGAGGAATTGTAGCGCTGGGTCACAAAGGTACTGTAAATGAGATTTAGGGTGCGATTTACACTGGAGAAAAATAAGTATTTAATATTGTCATTTTCTCACCTTAGAACTAGACAAAGCGCGGCGTTGTGTTCCAGAACTCAGCAGAAAATGCCTCAATGAAAACGGAGTGTCTACATATACTAAGCACTAGTATGCCATGTAAAAATAAAACAAAATATTTTTTTTGGCCATCGTGTTAAAATGAAACAATGTCACACTGTATACGCCATGGTAACTTGTTTCAGCCCTATTTGGGGAAAAAAAATATTTTTCATTTCCTCGCCCTCTTACAGTGAAGTAGGGAGAAGTTCTGGCGAAGTTCAGACAGGAAGCGGAAAACTGAGTGTGACCGAATTTGAATGACCTAGAGGGACCCTCTTGGTAAAAATTAATTACGAATTACAAATTCAAAACAAATAAAACACAATAATAATAAGCAATTTCATACACCTTCGCTTACTATAGAAATCTTGTTTTGTTTACTAAAATACATACATGACTTTTTACGTTATAAAATAGGTATAAATATGTAAATTAGTAGTTTTATTATGCTGTCTTTTATTGTGTATTGAATTAAATGTTTTACATTCTAAATACTTCGATGCATTTTCCGTGTTCAATATTATTTAGAACGTAATATCTTTAACTTAGTGTTAGCGTATCATTTACTGTGTGAGACCAATCGTAATGCAGTGGCTCAAGCGTGTGACTGTAACGCAACAGGTTGTGGGTTCGATTCCCACTCGAGGAAATGAAGTATTTTATATTTTAATTTCTTCGCTCTGGTGTCGAGGCAAAAGCGCGGCATCGTGTTCAGCCACCCAACACGCAATGCTTCCAATCCGGTAGAAAGTGTAGAGTGCCTACCTTGCTACATGTGGGATACAGCGTGAAGTTGAAAAAAAAAAATAACTTATTACCGCCCTAATAACACTCTTGAACACAATCACTTGTATTTCTAGCCTTCGTATTGTTAATTTAATGTTGTCAATCTTTTTAATTAACATAATAAATAATACAGTACGGTCGACTAGTTGTGGCCGCCTTGATATTAGAACTCACAACCACCGCGTACATTAATTAATCAAAATCAGCTTCACGCTGTATCCCGCACACACCAGGGTAGACCGAGGGAACCTAATGTTACGACACTCCGTTCCCGCCGAGCCGTTCCATTCAGCCGAGTTCTGGAGGCATTGCGTGTTGAGTGGCGGAACTCAACGCCGCGCTTTGCCTCATTCATTAATAATACTAGCTAACTAATACGAAAGTGTCAGAAAATTCAAAGTTAATATAGACACAGGGGTTATTAGGTTGTATTTCCATTTACATCGGTTCATGTGACAAGGACGGCTTTAATTGTTACATAATTGCTTTTATTAGCAGTAAATAATAATCCAATAAGTAAGAATAAAATAATAATTGATTTATATAAGACACTATAAGTAAATTGAGGTTGTTGTAGCGCAGTGAGACGGTATATGACTTTAAACGCAATGGTTGTAGGTTCTTTCCCCAGTCAAAGGAATGATTACATTTTAAATGGTTTATACTTTTCCGCTCCGCGATAGGCAAAGCGGGGCGTTTAAAAGGGTTAAATAGGGCGGGCAAAAAATATACAATTATGAAAAGTTATCGTGAACACTCAAACTGTACATACGACAGTTGTAGGTTCGACTCTTTAAAAGGGGAAAGTTTAAAATTAATAAACCTATTATCTACATACGGCGATATATTAAGACAACAAACAGCGTTGGGTTCCGCTATCTAATATGTAATGTTTACATATGCGGAGTGGACGAAAAGTGACATATCACAACTGAAAACACTAGCACAAACCTAAAATATAGATATTGTACAAGTTTAAGCCTATAGTATTATATAGCACGTTCACTTTGTATTACGTTAATCTGCTTTCTCTTCCTGGTAGTAAATATTATGTATTCTTTATTTGTGTATCTATAACATAACAGAACCAACATTTGCTGTATAAAAGGTAAAAGGGTTTTAGACTGTAGAGTAAGTACGTTTTATGACCGCGACTTTTACGACAATTTATGTTAAAACTTGAATTTTATTAATCTGCTTTTATTAGGTAGAGGCAACAAATTGTTACACAGTCAAATCTAAAATTCTTAATTTGAACCAGTACTTGACTTCGCTTAGGTGACAACACAATATTACGGTAACAACGAGCTGGTGTGATGATGGAGCCAGGACCTGACCTGAATATTGGTAACCTCCAGAGGTTACTAGGAAACCAGAGTTTAAGCTCATACAATTCATAACTCCGAGCAGATTCTATGGTAGTTGTATCACTTGGTGTAGAAAGGTGTATTTTTAAACTATTATATATGTTATTTATTAGCAAATATTATGCTTTCACAATTCTTTTCTGCGCGAAAAATTCGGCAAAAAGTAGGAATGTCTTAATATTACATTCCCTCTGCCTAACCTGCTGTGTGCGGGATACAGCGTGAAGCTGACACAATTTTTCTTTATTGGATAAGATATAATATATATTCCAAAGGTGATCTCAACATCCTCATAAATTAGTTTTTATGGCAATTAGTTTATTATTAATACAATAATAATATTTTTCTTCTATGTTCTATCTTCATATATATAAATATATTCTATGTTCTATGTTCATGTGCTTCGCGACATAATAACCTAAGTCTTATACCTCCCGCTTTCCGATTAGAGAATAAGTATTAGGCGGTTGAACACAACACCGCACTTTTTCTAATCAGACAAATAAGGTAGAAATTAGTATAAACATTCCTGCCAGTGCTTTACTAACTTTGCTCAGGATTGCCAGACAACCAGATTTTGACGGGACGTCGCAATTTTAAGCCTAAAATGAAATGTCCCGAACGCGACAAGCATAGACCCGTTTTTCCTGAATTTTTTCACGCAATGTGAGAAATCTTTCTTAATAAGTTACAAAAAAGTTAAATAAAATATAGTATTATGTATGAAGACTTAACTGCCGTACAGGATAACACAAACCAATTATTGTTTAAGTGTATTGAAGTTTTTCAATAAAAAATATATACTTAATATTGTTATCTTTTAGCATAATTTTTTTTATTGAAAAGCTCAAATAAATAGACAAATAATAAAAACTATTGATTATTTATATTTTTTCTTTTGGCGATAGAATCCTATTTTCGTACCTAAAATGTTTAAAAATCCGAAAATTAAAGATTATTCCCCAAGATGAAATCTGGCAATATTAATATAGTTTGCGACACCTGCATTCAACTGAGTCCTACAGAATTTTTATTTTGAAAATGGAATGTGCGATAAAATAAATCATATTTCTTTATAACACCATATAAGATAAAACACTGTTACTATTTTTCCTAGTTTTACTTTAATTTAGTAGAGATGAGAATAAAATGTTTTAATTGACAATAATTAAATTACATTTTTTATGACCAACGGTTTCAATACAAGCAATTTATGAATTTTCTCACGTTAAGGCTATCAGAAGGAAAATTAAGCAGGACAAGGAGAATCACGTATTTTAAATGTATACTTATAGTCATACTTTTAATTAAATTTTTAACTTAGCTTCAAGCTTTATCCCTAAAAGCGTTTGGCGCTCCGTTTTCTCTGACTACCCCGAGAAAACGGAGCGCCATACGCTACGGTCCTACATACCTCGTTCGCCTCGTCCACTGTCATCAACCTCTTCACACATGCCCTCCGGGGGGTCTTCATGCTTTTTACGTGACCTTCCTCCAGTATCTTTGATACTGTGTTTCCGAAGGTCAACCGAGGTCTCCTTCTACCTCTCTTACCATTCATTTTTCCATCATAAATCTTGTCTGTCATTCTTTCATCACTCATTCGTTCGATTTTTATTGTTTAAAATAATGTCAAATATATATAATTTATTCATATATCACAGAATTTGAACTGGCAGTTAAAGTAAAGGAGAAAGAAAGTAAATAACATTCTATTTTATTCTCCACTCTTTGCCCATTTAAAATACAGTATAAGGTGATGAATAACGGAACCTCACGTTGCTTCTTCATTTCTGGATTAGGAAATTTTAAAATATTCTCTAATATAATCTTTTCCCCGCGTGGGAATCGAACTAGCTAACACTAACGCTTTAAAGCATACTGTTATTAGCTGTGCATGTTTCTTTTTCTTTTACAAGGTTCGTACATGTTTTGCCAATTTTACTACTTCCAATATATTATTCATTTGACCTAAAGTAGTAAAATTGCCGAAAGTTATTTTAAATTTATTGCTTTTTTATAGAGCTTAAATAATAAATTGCGGTCGAATATATGTTATGTGTGAATAAAACGAGTTCTCATGTATGAGTTAAGAAATTAGCTTCACGCTGTATCCCGCATATAGCAGGATAAACTCTCACATATAGGAAACCTAGTGTTAAGACACTGTTCCCTACTCTTAAATATATCTCAAATATTTGTTTTATTATTATATAATATTGTATTATAAATTCGATATATATAAGCATTTTTTAGTTTTACGCTGTTTCCGGTTCGTAGCAAGGTTACATTCCAATTTCCACTTTCTGCCGAACTCAGGAGGCATTGTGTGTTGAGTACCGAAACTCAACGCCGTGCTATGCCTCGTTACCAGAGCCAAGAAATAATAATATTAAATATTTCGTTCCACCGAGTGGGAATCGATCCCACAACCGTCGCGTTACAGTAACACGTTTGGGTACTTGCGCCACAACTGTCTCAGAAGGAGTCAGGTCCTCTACTATATATGTAGGTTGTATATAAAAATTAAAATATAGTGAAATTTCAATGTTATATTTACTTTTCATCGATTTGGTGTTGAGGCAAAGAGCGGCCTTGAGTTCCGCCCCTCAACATGGACTGCCTCCAGAATTCGGCGGAAAGTGCCCACCCTGCTGAATGCGTGAAGCTGATTTGATTTGAATCAATGTTTTTTATGAGTAATTCTTATTATTCTTATCGCAAAATTATCACAGGGATGAAGGACTTTACAATTATGTATATAACAAAGGAACATCCGTCCGTAATTGTAAACTACGCTCGTTGGTGTGAGGTAAATGCTAATTAAATAGTAGTTAATACCTAGAGGATTATCATAAACTATATAAGTTTTAAATCTGTATACTCGTATATAGGAAACAACAACTTATTATATAGGCAATTTTTGAGTTTCCAAAATTATACTAGACTTAGAGAAAAAATCTAATATTAAACTGAATTTCCGATATTCCACCAAATAAAAAATCATATATATCATAGTAAATCTTACGTCAGTGGTATTTGAACCCCTTAAAATTGGTTAAAATCGAAGTGATTTTAACCAATTTTTAACCTAACCTGATGATTAGTAAATTACTTTTTTACCTAAAATTAAGGTAATCGTTTTTACCTAAAACAATTGAACGAAGCAGGATTGGAAGCTGCGCCTCTTGGACATCTACTGAATCTTATTATATTTTTTTATGTAAAAGACAAGGCAAACAAGCGTACGGGTTACCTGATGGTAAGTGATCACCGCCGACACGACCCTGTGCAACACCAGAGGAGCTACAGGTCCGTTGTCGGCCTTTAAGGTGGAGATAGACGCGCTTTTTGAAAGTGCCCACGTCATATCGATCTGTAAACACTGCCGCGGGTAGGCCATTCCACTTTCCACGGCGCGTGGAAGGAAGTTCCTACGAAACCGCACACTAGTGGAGTGCCACGTATCCAGGTGGTGTTAATGATATTTAAGCTTATGACGCTTAATATTGATGAATAAGTACAATTGCCACTCTTTTAAAACGACATTCGGTCTACTAAACTATATTATTAGGAAAAATGATACTCTACAGAGATCGAGTCGTAGCAAATAGCAATTAAGATAATTTTATGTTTCTCACGAATTATTTGGCCAATTAACGGATGTCTGGTCCAGATCTAACTAGCTTGTGTACTGTTTGTTTATATATATAAAAATCAGCTTCACACTGTATCCTGCACACACCAGGGTAGGCAGAGGGAACCTAGTGTTAAAACACTGCGTTCCACAACTTAAGACGAATTCTGGAGGCATTGCGTGTTAAGTGGCGGATCTCAACGCCACGCTTTACGTCGACACCAAATAAAAATATAAATTTAAATAAATATTTCATTTCCTCAAGTGGGAATCGAACCCACAAATAGTCGATTTCACAGTCACACTTTGTGCTCCTGCGCCACAAGTGGTCTCATATATAAATATATTGATTAAAAAGGCACAGCGGTGGCAATCCACTTCGGTCGTAGAACATGCTAATTATCTATTATTGTGCATCCTATTGGGCATTCATTGTAAAAATCCTTTAGAAACCATTCAAACTCACGTCACGTAATCACCTTTTATATGTAGAGTATGTGTTGCATTATATATTGTGATAGGATTTATCTGCTAGGCCCTCGTGGTACGGTAGGACAAGCGTGTGGGTTCGATTCCTCTTAGGAGAATGAATTATTATTTATTAATATATTCATTTCTACGCTCTGATAACAAGGCAAAGCGAGGTGTTGAGTTATGCCACTCAACACGCAACGCCGCAAAAATCAGAGGAAAGTGGAGAACGGAGTGTTTTTAAATAAGTATTTAACAGATTAGGTTCCCTCTGCCTACCCTGCTGTGTGCGGGATACATACTGAAGCTGAATTATTGTTTTTCTATAAAGTTAAACCCATTTTGATTTAGTTAATCAAAAATAATTAATTAAATATTTTATCATTTTGAAGATTCTGAGAAAACAAACATAAAAAATACAGTCGAATTGATAAATTAAACTGATACCCTCCTCCTTTTACAGAAGTCTGTTAAAAATTTTTCAAAATCTCAGAAAATTTCAATGACAAAAAGGGAAAAGATTTTAAAACTTGATGAGTTTAAATCTGGACATTTTGTTTTGTTCTATTGAAATGCAATGCTGTTTTTAATAAAAACAATAGGTACAATAGAATGTCTGTGTGAAAGATTAAAAAACTTTTTTCATCTTTTCGCGATATTCTTATGCAAATAACGCTTAAGTTAAAAATAATAAAGAAAAAATAAACAGACTCCAAACATGTACGGTTAGTAATAAAAATAATTAATTAAACTTTTGAATGTAACTTAAGGTGTTAAGTTTAAATAAAAAAATTGAAATAAAATATTTTTCAAACTATAACTATGTGTCAAATTTATAATCTTCTTTTTTAGGGTTCCGTACCCATATGGTTAAGCGCTATTGAGAAAACTATCCTCTGTCTGTCTGTCCGTCTGTCACCAGTCTGTATCTGATGAAACGTGATAGTTAGACAGTTGAAATTTTGAAAGATGTTGTATTTCTATTGCCGTTACAAGAACAAGTACAAAAAATAAAAAAAAAGTAAATAGTTAATGGGATTTAAGACGATATGATTTTTTGCAATTTTACAGATAATGATACGGAACCCCTCGTATTTGAGTCCGACTCGCTCTTAGCCGATTTTGGTCAAAGTTCAAATTGGTCAAAATCAAATTTATAATAGGTAAAGAACATTTTAAAATCCATCATTAAAATAGACTCCAAAATTCCATTAAACCTGAAACATTTCTTCCTTAGAGGTTAAAACGAATTGAAAATTAAAACGCATATCTATTCATGGCCTGCTCAAGCAGCCGGAGACTGGTGCATAAAATTTTCTAAAGAACTATGAAATAGTTTCCTACAAAATAAACGATATGAACTTACTATGTTACGATACTCGGATTAGTTACTTACTTTTATTTTTTTTTAGCTTTAAGCTGTATTACGCACATAGCAGGCAGTATGTAGGCAGAGGGAACCTAGGAACCTAGTGTTAAGACACTCCGTTCCCATTAAAACACTTCAGTTCCCCACTTTCCGCCGAATTCTGGAGGCTTTGCGTTTCGGGTGACAGAACTCAACGCTGCGCCTTACCACGTTACCGGAAGAATGAAAATATTAAATATTTCAATTAAATATTTCAAAAAATATTAAATATTTAAGTTATTCAAAAAATATTATAATATATAATTGAAATTAATAGTTCTAGTATTGATAGTTTTTTACTTTGAAATTGTTTTTAGCTTCACGCTGTATCCCGCATACTCAATCTTTTATACTTTGCTTAAAGGTACTAAAGCAAAGGAATGAAAATGTTTAATCAAAATCCACCAAGTCAAAATCGAACTCACGACCGTCGGGCTTACAATCAGACGACTGTGTCAATGGTTTACTGTACAATAAACGGTATGAAACTTTAATTCGTAAGCCACTGGAGCGTGCCTCTATGATGAAATTACGGTCACGAATTCAATATAAAGGAATGTACCTAGACTAAACAAGCAATAAATAGGTACGTAGTATGAAAGTTTATTAATTTTGCTATTAGCTTGGCTGATTTTTATTTCAAAAATATAAAAATATTATCATAATAACACAAAGTTCTATAGTTTCCCCTCTTGTAAGGTGGTTATGGTGAAGTGGGTGTTTGCAAACGAGAAGGTTGTGAATTCGATTCCTATTCGGGTAATGAATTATTTTCATTTTCCTCTTTCTAAGTAAGAAGACAAAGCGTGCTGTTGAGTTCTCTATTTCAACGCAAAGTCTTAAAAATTAGGCGGGTAATGGTAAATAGAGTGTTTTGACACTAGTTGACTCTACTAAAACAACAATATCATTCTGCATAAAACAAGATATAGAAATATTAAGGCATTCCATTCTTCAGTATCCATATAATATTCATTGACGTGGGTCGAAAAACGGCGGCACCCAACGCAGAATTGACGCCAAATGTTATATCAGTTTCACGCTGTATCCCGCACACAGCAGGGTAGGCAGAGGGAACCTTGTGTTAATACACTCCGTTCCCCACTTTCTGCCCAATTCTGGAGGCATTGTGTGTTGAGTGGCAGTTCTCAACGCCGCGCTTAACCTCGGCACCAGAGCGAAGAAATGGAAATATAAATTTAAGTAAATATTTCATCTCCTCGAGTGGGGATCGAACCCACAACCAGTCGATTTTACAGTCACACTTCGTGCCGCTGCGCTACAACTGGCCTCAAATGTTATATGCAAATAAAAATATTGTAATTTAATTAACTGTACAAATACATTAACTTTTGCCTTATTCAACAACACAGGATTTTTTTTGTTATTTATACATATACCTAAATAAATATTTTCTTATAAACTTTAACTATACGCTACAGACCATGTGGCCGTATTAGTAATATTTAAAATAATATTAAAAAATAAATATTATAAAAAAGTTATATTTAAAATTGATGGAACTCTATACTGCTGGTTATATTAGAATATCCAATGTTAATTAAGTCAGTAGACAAATAACAAATTATATAAATAATTATCATTATTATTCAAATATGAAATAACATACCTCAGAAATATATAGATTTTATTATAAAGATATTTCTATTTACTTATAGTCAATTTTATTTGTAAAAATTGAGATATTTTGCATATATTATGATAGCATATTATACTCCTAGCCTTAAAAAACAGCTTTATGCCGAATCCCGCATACAGCGGTGTAGGCTGAGGGAACCTGTGGTAAGAATTTCTGTTAAATCACTTTTCTCCTCTCATGTCATCATTGCGTACTAAGTGGCGGAACTCAACACCGCGCTTTGAGATGTCAATTATTATTTAAATAGGTCAAAGATTTTTCGTACCTCTTCAAAATGTGAATATTTTAATAAAATGTCGTATATTTTGCTTATAGAGTTGTATAGAATTCGAATACATAGTAGATTTTTTTTTTCTAGATATATTTAACTTCAGATGAAATTATAGCACATGATAACAACAAATATTAACAAATAAAATTGTTATTAAAACTTCACAACTTCACTTTATTAAATTTATTAATTGTCAAATGTAAAATAAATATACAAATTTTTGGCGGCAATTTTTCTTTTTTTGACAGTTATATGTTTTTTTTTATTATTATTATTATTGTTATGCATTTAATAATAGTAAGATGCCTGATAACACTAAATGTGTAGTACTTAATTTTTTTTTTTAATATAATTTTTTTTAAATATTTTCATTTATATTATTGATTTCTTTTTTTTTTTTTGTTATTATTGTTATTTTAATTTTTTTAAAATTATATTTTGTTATCATTGCCATCTATCACACCTTAACTAAAGTACTACAAATTTTTCCCCCAGTAGTTCCACCATATTTCACTAGATGCCGCCACTCAAATATAGCGGTACTCCAGACACGTTTCGGACGCTTATCCAACACAAGAATGCCAGTCCGGTAATGGCTGCCGACGAGGTGGTCGAATCGTTGTATTTACTACAATAATATAACACGTTGTTTACTTCTCACACTTTATCAACATAAATAAATAACAGTGATAGAGTGTCTATTTTAGTTTATATCAATTGAAAAGTTCTAACAAGTGTCAAGTGTCACTCAAATTGAGATGGAAAAGCATATTCTGTGTTGAGTGTTGTGCTGTGTGTGCATACAATACAATCCAAATGCTTGGATACAGGACTATGTGCAATCGGCAGCACACCCAGGCCTGCCTGAACACGTCGCTGTCAATACGGCAGGAGATACAGAGGTTTGAAAGCGTACATCCATCTATTTATGCGCTGTACGATTTGGTCGAGCTAGTACCGGACCCCTTGCTGGCACAACAGATACGAGACCACGTCGTCGCTATAGAAGGTAATGTTTACTTTCGTTTCTAGGCAACTGGTTAGTTTGTATTGAAATTAGTTTTAATTTTGGTTATTTATTGGAGTTTACGTTGATTTTTTGATTGAAATAGAGTTAAATTTAAAAGTTTGTTAGGTTAGGATATTGTTTATAAATGATTGCTTGACGTTTTATTTATTTAATACTGCCAATCTATACTCAATACATTGATATTCAATATTCATATTGTAAAAATAAGTTTATTTGGTTGAACGCGCTAACTTTAAGAACAACGGATTCGAATTAAAAAATATTTTCGTATTGGGTTGTCTATATTTAGATGAAGGTTATAAGGCTGAACACATAATGACTCCAAAATTCGGAGGAAAATGGCAAACGAAGTGTCTTAGGTTCCCTCTGCCTATCCTGCTGTGTGCATACAGAGGGAAACTGATTAAAAAAAGTTATAGGCTATATTATGAAACATTCATCGTTTCAGTGTACAGTGTACAACTACAGTAGGTGGCTGTCAAAGTTTTCTCAGAACTGGACTATGTCATAAATCTTAGTTATTTTATTATATTTGACCATGAGAGCGAAGTCGTATGTAAAACCTAGTTAATTAACCCTACTCTCCCATTCTACTAATATTATGAATGTAAAAATTTGTGAGGATGGATGTTTGTGTCAACTTTACTGAATTATTTTGGATGAAATTTTGCAGTAGTATTGCCTATACAATAAAGTAAAACATACACAACAATTTAGGTAAAAATATTGTATAATTTGATTATAATGTAACAATAACTTTCTTAGCTTAAAGTTAAAAGGCCAGTCGTGGTCGTGCCGCAGAGGCAAAGTGCGGCGTTGAGTTCTGCCACTCAACACGCAATGCCTCCAGAATTCGGCAGAAAGTGGGGAACGGAGTGTCTTAATACTGGGTTCCCTCTGCCTACCCTGCTGTGTACGGGGTACATACAGCCTGAAGCTGGTTTATTTTTGATTTATTTTATTTATTTAATAACTCTAAGCGGACGAAGTCGCGTTGGGGTCGCTAGTATATTCATAAGTTTGAAGCAACTTAGAACATTATTTAGTAAAATTTTAAATTATATAATACGCACTATTAATTCCATTAAACTGCCCAATTAAGAATTAAAAAGATAACTAAATGACTAGGTAAATTACGTAAGTAATTTACTAAGAAAAACGGTGATAAAAAGTTATCTCCTGTATCAAACCCACGTGTATTGTTAAATTAACCTTTATTTTTTGAGTTTCACGCTGTATTCCTCACATAGCTGAGTAGGCTGAGGGAACCTGGGTACCTACTGTTACTCTGTTTCCATTAAAACACTTCCGTTCCTGACTTTCCGCCGAATTATCGAGGCAATGGATGGGCTGAACTCAACGCCGTGCTTTGCCTCGTTACCATAGCAAGGTAACGAACATTTACAATATTTTATTTCCTTGAGTGGTTATCGAACCCACAACCTATCGCGTTTATAGTCGCACGCTTGTGCCCCTGTGCCACGACTGGCCTCAAACCAACTGTTGCTATAAAGGGTGTAAATATTCAACTAAATATTTTCGAAGTTAATTTATTAAATATTAATAGCGACTTAATTGACTAGGGAATTAAATAATTAATAAACATTATTTAAATTTTTAAGTACGTAACAGAATATTTGAGGCCGCAGTGGCACAGCGGCACAGCGTTTGAGTATAAACACGACGGTTGTGGATTCAATTCCTACTCAAGTAAAAACACAAAGCGCGGCGTTGAATTCTGCCGCGCAATGTTTCGAAAATTGGCGGGAAGTAGGAAATTAAATGTCTTAACAATACATTTACACATTCTACATTTCTACAAGAGAAAAGGCGTAAAGCTGTTTTTTTTTAATGAATCTAGACATTGATTTCGTTCGGCATTTGAACCCACAACCATCGCAATTAATGAGACAGCAATAAAATGCTCTACTATTATATAATTTTTACATATCTTTGAGTATAAAAAGGATTTTATGATAAATTGTATACATTTTTCTTAACGATGCTCCCATGATGCAATATTATTGGACAAATTGATGGATTTAAGTAACAATTTAGTTCTATCTAAAAAACTTTTTTTTGAATGTTTAAGATTAAAAAAAATATACGCTTGACCTTCCTTCATACTTCAGAGAGCACGTTAAGTGGTCGATCCTGGTTGTCGATTTCTTACTAACTAATAGTTATAAGTAGTGGTTACTGTCAAAAGAATAAATACAAAAAGTACAATAGTTCAAACATATGAGGCCGTTGTGGCTTACCATCAACATCTGACTGTAAAAGCGAGTTCGATTCCCACTCAGGAATATATGATTTTCATACATTTGACTAGATTTGTGACATAACACTAGATTTGTAAAACTAAAAAGGAAACCGAAAAAAATACCAATTTCTAATAAAACTACTTTCTAATTTATATGTAGATATATACAATAGATAGATTATATTATTATAGTTTACTTTATTATAATTGTCCTTACAAAGCGATGCAGCATCCAGATAATATCGTGTAACCAATACTATTTATATGACAACTTGTACTATGTATGAATGTCGAGCAAACATTGATATATTAGAAATTATTGCTAGAAGTGTTTCTAATTAGAAAATATAACGAAGTTTTTTATATTTCTGTCTTGGTTGAGTGTCGATATGATCACACTATCGCTGGATATTTCCCGAAATGGCGACACTTAACGTTTTAACTGGATATATCGCGATGTGCCCAACGAGTTGTGTTTTTGCATATATTCCCAGCTAAACTGATCCTCTTCGCAAGTATCGCTTTGTTCTTGTTCTCACGAGTATAAAATGGAAGCGACACACACACACATATTTATAAGCGATGTAAGTGACAACGTCAAAGGTTTATAGTTAAATTAACAAACTATTAGCAATTATTATATGAATATTTAATGTAATATATTTTATGACATAAAAACTCTTTTCAAATGCTAAATATGGTTCAATATAAAACTCTAACGCAACCTAACATGACTACATTAGAAAACCCAAAACTGAAGTTTTTTTATTATAGACTTTTTATATTCAACTGATTCTTTAGAGGTTAAAAGTAGTTTTGACCAAATCATTATAATTGAAAAATCTTTTATTTATTTAGTAAATTATTAGGTACCTTACAGAAATTACATGCCCAAGTATCGCCGACGAAACGACAAGCGAAGGAAGGAAGAATGGCTAGATAAAATGCGAGTAGGTGTTGCTCAGTTTGCCCGGGCATATCAAGATTGGTCATTTTGGTCATTGACTGAATTAAAACTTTTTATGGCTTAGAGGGCTTAGAGTTCAAATAATTTTCTTGAATTAGTCAAACCAGGACTTAATACCCATTTTTTTTATTTAAGAGAAAAGTAGAAACTTTTTCACTAATTAAGAAAAAAAGCAAAATTTTAGTTGAAGCTGTTTGCTTCAACTAAAATTTTGCTTTTTTAGATCACAAATAAAAAAAATATTTAAATTAATTAATAAGAGAAAGTTAATTAAAATAACAATTTGTTTAAAATTTTAATACAACAATGTCGGCAATTGGGACGACAATTTACGTACATACTGTGTAATTCTGTTAATTCTCTATAACCCCAAGGTTACGGGCAATTTCACCAGACGACCCTCGTGGGACAGATAGCAGTCGGTATTTACAACCACCTGCATAGGCTATGAGGGTAGACGGAAAGCCTGGAATCCTTGGAAAATTGGAAATAATTTAAAGTCTTTTTTAGTTTCAAATTTTGCTTATTTAAGTAAGTCAAGAGAAACTAAAGGTTCGATTACCACTCGAGGAGATAAAATATTTACTTAAATTTATATTTCCATTTCTTCGCTCTGGTGTCGAGGCAAAGCGCGGCGTTGAGTTCTGTTCACTCAACTCGCAATGCCTCCAGAATTCGGCAGAAAGTGGGGAACGGAGTGTCTTAACACTAGGTTCTCTCTGCCTACCCTGCTGAGTGCGAGATACAGCGTGAAGCTAATTTAATTTTTTTTAAATAAGAATAATTTATCATAATTGACGTAGTTTCATAAAGGCGAATCAAATTATAACAGATTAAAAAGTGAACACTCAACACGCACGATCTTGACATTAACATGTGTTGTCGAGTTCATTGTCTTTTGGTTAAATGGAGCGAAAAGTGCTTAAAACAGAGTTTTTTCAGCAAAACGGTTAAAACAAATTTTAACTATATAATTTGACTGTCAAATTAGCAGGTATAGGTAGGTATTTATATATACAGGTATAGGTAGGTATTTATATATAGAATACAGTATTTTTTTATTGATTTGTAACAAATTGCTTGTTTTTTTTTTATTGTAGGCCTATTTTAATGGATTTTTTGCATTTTGCTAGGTGACCTCTTCGCTGCGCTATTAGTTCACATGTTCATAGTTATTTATTTAATATTTTTTAATCTTTTTTTTTATTCTTCTATTTTCTTAAAAAGTTAAAGATCGACAATCGTGGCGCAATGGCAATGCAAAGGTGAGTGTAACCGTGACGGCTGTGAGCTCGATTACCAATCTAGTATATGAATTATTTAATATTTTCATTTCCTTACTCTGGTAACAAGACAAAGTGCGGCGTTGAGACATCATTAACACTCAATGTTAAGTAACGATGTCTCAACACCGCGAAAATTTGACTGAAAGTTGGGAACGGTGTGTCTTGACACTAGGTTCCCTCTACCTATTCTGTTATTTGCGAGTTATAATTTAAAGGTTAGCAACATATAATTATAGTTAAAATATCATTTTCGTTCCAACTAAATACTATGGAAATCTTATATAAAAAAAATCTATATCCGATAATTCTTTTACATTACGCAATTTTTAAATGCAACGATTGACACTCATGCACGAACTTGACATTAAATATGTTCTCGAAGCTAATTGTATGCCAGGAACGAACGAACGGAGCGAAATGTAGTGCACTAATAAATCGAAACAAGTATCGATACGTTTGGTTTTTTTTTTATTCATTTGTTGCATTTAGTAAGGTATATGGGGTCAATGGAAATCAGAATGACATCAATTTTTTTTTAATTTATTAGGGTTCCGTACCTCAAGAAGTAAAATGGGACCCCTTATCACTTTGTCCATCTGTTAAGACCACTTATGTAGGGATAATAGAAATAATAACTTAGTAATAATAATAGAAATAACTGAAATTAATATCAAATATTCAGGTTTCTAGTCGACACAATTCAAATATACGAACATTGATGCATTCATCGATTTTTTGTATGAAATTTGCCGGCTTATCAAAATCTATAGGTATATAATTTATATCTAATAGAAAATAAAACATTACAAGCTTTATATATCTAGTTCATCTCATACAAAATGAGTGCATACGCTTGCAAACTTAAATTTGTCAACTTAGTTCTCCTTCCCGTTCACCAAAAATCCTGAAGATGGTACGGAATCATCGGTGGGCGAGTCCAACTCGCATTTGACGGGATTTTTTTTTTTGATATCTCAAAAGTCCACCTCGAGGACCTGGATTGTTACTATTGTTTTAACTAATTACAATAAAATATATATTATTGGGGAACGGAGTGTCTTACCACTGGTTTCCCTCTGCCTATCCTGCTGAGTGCGGGATACAACTTAAAGCTGATTTATATTTTATTAATATTTCTTAATTTCATCAAAGGAAAGAAAAGTGCAAAACAAAAATATCTATAACTAGATTTCTGTTATTACAAAATGAATGCATGCATAGTCTGACAACTTTAGTATATGTGCCCTTGAGTAGTATTAAGTAGAAGTAAATCATTTTTGCTTTTGATTTTCGACCCCTCGTAAGTTTTTTGTTAAAGGAAGGGGATGTCAAAAACTGTTAAAAGAAAAATATGGCAAGGTCTGTAATTATATCGCACATAAAGAATAAACTTTTATTTTTCTTTTATATTGTTTTACTTAATTAAAATATATTATGGGTTTATCTTTAAATTATATTTTAAAATAATTGAGATAATCGTGGCGCAAATAAAATACGACTTAATGTGTACGCAAAGGTTGCAGGTTCATTTTTCCATTTCTTCGCTCTGGTGTCGAGGCAAAGCGCGGCGTTAAGTTCTGCCACTCAACACGCAATGCCTCCAGAATTCGGCAGAAAGTGGGGAACGTAGTGTCTTAACACTAGGTTCACTCTGCCTATCCTGGAGTGTGCGAGATACAGCGTGAAGCTGATTTATTTGATTTATTTTTATATATTTGTATAGTTACTATAAGTTCATTTAGATATAAAACGTGATTCAGAGTTCACTCATCCGAGATCGTAACGACGTCCGGTGCGACTTGTTACTGAAAACTATAAAAATATCTATATGATTTAGTGGTTTATATTAATTTTACTTTTGATAGTTTACTTTGTGGTAGTCTACTTTTAGGAAAATGTAATTTTTCTTATTTTCTATATAAAAGATTAATTTGAAATGTAAAATCAGTTGAAAAGCACAAATATCTACTTATATATATTTTAGATTGATTTATAGCTTGAAATATTGTTATTAGCGTAAATAGATAAAGCGTCTATATCGCGTGTTAATGAAAAAATCCACATGTACCAGACTGAGAACCTAGACCACTCGGAACCTAGTGTAAAAACACTCCGTTATCATTGAGAAATTTCCGTCCCCCACTTTCCGCCAAATTCTGGTAGCATTGCGTATTGAGTGGCGGAACTCAACGCCATGCTTTGCCTCGAGCGAGGAAATGAAAGTGTTAAAAAAAATTAGGTATATCGATCGGCAATAATATACAAAAATATATATAAGATCCATTTTAAAATATTATATAATAGTAATTATTTATTTTACAAATCTATATCCGAAATGAGTTTTTATTATAACACTAACGATTCGAAACAGCATTCGTGATCAAACAAGATCCAATAATATCCAATCTGGCTTTGACCCAGTTAACCTTTGCACGAAAACCGCAATTACAAAGTAAAGCGATTATACACAACAAGTTGCCTCATATGCGGTAAGCTATAAATATTAGCTATAATTGTGATTTATTACTATTTAACCAATAAGCCCGTAGTGGTGCTATAAGATTATTTATCATTGTAGCATGTGAACGCGGTGGTTGTGGGTTCGGTCCCCATTCGGCGGAGTAAATTATTTTCAAACGCTGCGTTATGTTCCGTCAGTCAAGACGCAAATATCTAGAATTCAGGCAAAGGTGAAGTTTTTGAAGTAGCAGAATTAGTGTACAGAACTAAATGTTAAAACAATGTCATTCTCTTCAAACAGTCCAATTTCAAGACAGTGCTTGTTGAGGTAATAATTCTGCCATTAGTCTTAACAAAGATTCCCCCTAATCGAGATTGAACTCCCGATCATCATTTGTATCGAATACTGTCCGATTACTCTTGATAGATGTTCTATGGCAATATATTGATGTATTTCCGTAGAACATCCAAACGAATTATCTAATATACTCGTATGCCGAAATAGATGTTAAATTGGTATCGGTGGGTACCGACCGGATCGCACCGTCGTCGATGGCACTCGGGTCGTTAATGTTAAAAGGCCTCATGGCTTTAGTTTACTTTAAAGTAACCTAATGCTTTAGTTTACTTTAAAGTAACCTATAAATTATTTAAATGAAAAAAAATAGAAGAGGGCACAATTTGTTATTAAAGCCGCTAGTTCAAGTAAGATATCAGATGGAGCTCTGGCTAAGCTAAGCTTGAATTTCCGTCGGTGGAAGAGCCTAACTCGCGCTTTTCCGGTTTTTTTAGGTTGGAATCTATTCTAATATATACGCTCGGTTACTGGTCAGAATTAATTCTTTTCTGTTCTGTTCTGTTCTATTCTATTCACTGGAGGGCAGTGGAGTATAGATTGTAACTTTAAAAAAATATATACACATGTTCGTTTAGTATGTACATTTATATTCATTATCAGCGATATTCTCACGGTTCTTATCAAAAGATAAACACCGTATCAATTTTATTCCACTTGGAGTCAATTACAAACCGCAATAAGCAATAATCCTGTGAAGCCTTAACTTTCGTTGCCACCAGACTTGGTGTTAACATAATTTTACTTTTTGTGATTTTTACATGTTATTTTAAAATGTATTAAAAGGTATTTTGACTAGCGCGGCGTTGAGTTGTGCCACTCAACACGCAATGCCCCCAGAATTCGAAGGTAATTGGGGAACGGAAAGTGTCTTATTGGGAACAGAGTGTTCCTAGGTTTCCTCTGCATACACTGGTATACGAGGGTTCAACTACAGGTTCAACTAAATAGCCATGGGTATCTTTTGTCCCTTCTGTGTAAAGGATTTAAAAATACGATATATTACTTTATCGTTCACTTTCCACCGTAAGTACCTTAGGCTTCTATAAATTTACTACTTTGTTGACAGTTGACAGTAGAGAGTTGATAAAATATATAGAATCTCGTTCCGCAACATTGGTAATTGTTAAATATTTAATTAATATTGTTATATTTATATCATTTTATACCTAAGGTGTTGGAACCCTTACTTTAACACTTTTCTCCCTTCTGTTCTACTCATTTGTTATCATTATCAATAGATATATGGGATAAAAGTAAAAAATATAACATCAGCTTCACGCTGTATACCGCACACAGCAGGGTAAGCAGAGGGAACCTAATAGGAATGAATTAGCATAAATAATAACTTATTCCCCCGAATGGGGACCAAACCCACAACCGTCGCGTTATAGTCCCAACCTTGTGCGCAACGACGGCCTCTAAAAAAAAGTTATATCTAAAAATATAACTACTACATACCTAATATAAAATAAATCAATTTTAAAAGAAATATTTCACTCAAACATCTATGTTTCGTGAAGGTCCCGAATAATTGTCAGGTCATTCTCCTCGCGTTGATGAGAAGTGCTAAACCACAGACGAACAAAAAAATGTACCAAGCTCATGGCTTCCTTGCCGTGGGAAATAAAAGCCTATGGTGTATTTTATACACTGTGTACCTTATATGGACATATATATTTTTATATGTTTAATTATATGTTTTTTTTATATTAGAGTAACTGATATGGTACAGCTTTTTTTATACATACACATATTTTATAACTAAAATCGTAGTAGGTTGTATTATAGTAACACTAACTTTTAGCTGCGATCACCTTTTTGTAGCCAGCCGTGGCGCAGGGGAACAAACGGGCGAGTGTAAACACGAGAATTTGTGGGTTCGATTCCCACTGGAAATTGATTTTTCAATATTTTTATGTCTTCGCTCTGGTAACAAGACAAATCGTTGGTTGAGTTTCGCCACTCAACACACAATGCCTCCGAAAAGTCAGCGGAAAGTGAGAAACGGAAGTACCTTAATGGGAACGAATGAAATGAGAGTGTCTTAACTCTAGTTTCCGAGGTTTCCTTTGCCCACCCTGCTAATGCGGGATACAGCATGAAACTAAGAGCTTTTACCTGTGGCTTCGCCCGCGTAATCCAGTGGAAATAACTACATCACACGGCACACCCTTGCTGCTGCTCGAAGCAAGTCTAACCTCAGGTATAGAATTAAATAGACGTCTTCCTCTATAAAAAGACTAACGAAATCGAAAATAAATTTTCAATTTCCGATTTCGAGTTACTAGCATTAGCGCGATCAACCAAACAAGTTCTTCAGCTTTAGGATACGAGATTATTGCTTATGTTAGTAACAGAAGTTGATGGATGTGCCAATATTTTTTTATGTTGATATAAGATAGCTGTTTAAAATTTCTTGTTGTCGTCGATCGTCATTGAACTACAACCGTTACATGTAGTTTGGTTCGCAGTACTATTGTTGAATAGATCTACCTAACACCTAGGTAGCCTAGCCTAGGTAGGTACACCTAACACAAGGTTACTTGATTAACTGTTTTAGATATTAAAGTCTTAAGTTTACTAGTACTATAAATACTCATTTTAAGGCAGAACGTGGGGAATGGAGTGTCTTACACTAGGTTCCCTGTGCCTACCCTGCTGTGTGCGGGATACAGCGTGACGCTGATTTAAATGGTATTTATTTTTTATTATTACTTCGCGCCTATTGGTCATACCTTAATAAGCTTCGTGTAGAACTGACACTATTGTCATTGTCACTACTGACATGTAACTTCGCGATTTAAATGTTGTAATGCTTGTAATGACTTAATTAAATAAATAATCTTTTGATTTTGATATAATATTGCCAACACAATAATATTTTATCAATTAGAAATAATAATTCCTGAGATTGGTGCGTCCAACCAAACAAACTACAGCTTTATAATAATGGAACCTACAGAAGTATCCGAGGTAAAAACGAGGTCCTCTTCAAAAGTAAACATTGCGAGTGGTTCGTCGTAGCTTAGACACCAGCTACTAGCGCTTTTTCTAAGAGTGCCGCACGGTTACCGTTAACTACGGAGTTACGGTACACCTGCGATTTCACAGATGGAAGACTATATGGAACTACGTGCTTGTACGTTGTTGAGTTATATTTATGTTGTAATCGATTGTTTTTTCTTTCTGGTATAGCTAGGAAATGTTGATTTGATGTTTTTATTTGTGATTTAGGCCAGTCGTGGCGCAGCGGCACGAGGTGTGACTGTAAAACCGACTGGTTGTGGGTTCGATCCCCACTCGAGGAGATGAAATATTTACTTCAATTTATATATCCATTTCTTCGTTTTGCTGTCGAGGATAAGCGCGGCATTGAGTTCTGCCACTCAACACGCAATGTCTCCAGAATTCGGCAGAAAGTGGGGAACGGAGTGTCTTAATACTAGTTTCCCTTGCGTACCTTGCTGTGTGCGGGATACAACGTAAAGCTGATTTTATTTTATTTGTGATTTATTTGAATGATATGAATATATATTTGGTGTTTTAGTTGGGTTCCAGTTTTAAGTGAATGGATGATAATCATTGCGTTATCAGCATCTCACTTTAAGAGCGATGGTTGTGGGTTCGATTTCTACTCAAGGAATTTAATTACGCCTCTACATTAATTTCCTCGCGTTGGTAAGGAGACCGCACGGTGTTGTGGGTCCCGTTACTCAACACATATGTCTCAAAAATAGGGCGGTGTCTGGTGAACTAAGTGTCATATCACTGGATTTTTCTCTGGCTATTCTACTAAAAGATATAAAAAAATCGATAAATCCCTAGCAACCGTTTTATAATCTGTTGTATCTCCTTAATTAGGGATTGTTTACAAGTATTTATGATAATTTTCACCGAATTCTGGAGGCATTAAGTGTTGACTGGCGGAACTTAAGGCCGCCTGACCTCTGCCTCGACATCAGAGCGAAAAAAAAAAAAAATTAAGTAAATAATTCATTTCCTCGAATGGGGATCGAATCCACAACCAGTCGCGTTTATAGTCACACACTTGTGCCCCTGCGCTATGACTGGCCAGCAGTATACAGCTTGTAATTTCTTCTTCTTCTTCAGATTCACGCTGTATCCCGCACACAGCAGGGTAGGTGGAGGGAACCTAGTATTAAAACAATGGGTTCCCCACTATCCGCCAATTTCTGGAGGCATTGCGTGTTGCGTGGCGAAACTCAACGCCGCGCTTTCCCCTCACCACCAGAGCGAAGAAATGAAAATATAAATGTAAATAAATATTTCATCTCCTCGAGTGCGGATCGAACCCACAACCAGTCGATTTGCAGGCACATTTTGTGCCCCTGCGCCACGACTAGCCTCTAGCAGCTTGTAATAAAATATTCATAAATCATATAATACATAACAGTGACAAAGTAACGTTTTTTCCTTTAGAATTATCATTGCTAATTGGATGAAAGCGACATTATGCGGAGATAAAAACTTTCCGCGTTCGCTGAATGCGGGCAAATGTTGGAGTGTCTCTAGTGTCAGCGACGTAAAATTAATTTTCAAGTGGCACTGTGAAATTGTAAACTCACATCGCTCATTCACGTTTTTTAGGGTTCGATATGGTATGTCGGTTTTTTTTTTGCAATATTTTATTTTGGAGAAATAATTTGTTTTACGTGGAGATGCTTTTTGATATGTTATAAATAATTGAGGCCGTCGTGGCTTAGCGCCGCAACGTGTGATTATAAGTGCAACGGGTTCGACTCTCACTCGGGGGATTGATTTTATTTCTTTTTCTTGCTCTGGTAAGATGACAAATTGCGTTCGTCTCGAATGTTCCTCCGGTGCGTTGGAGAATGGAGTGTATTAAAACTAGGTTTCTACCATATGAGGGATACAGCGTCCAGCTGCAAACTTTTTTTAAAACTTTTACACTCTTGACTTATTCAGAATCTTTTTATGATAGGATGTTTATTTTAAACACAAGGCTAATATTTGTTTTTTTTAAATAAATATTTTAAATCACTGCTAACCTGAACTTCATAATTGTGGACGAAATTTGCAAAATCTTTTTGCTAAATAAATACCTTCTTCTGTATTGCTAGATAAAGTACGTCGTTGGATTCAGCCGCTGAAGACGTATTGTCTCTTTAGAGCCGGTTATCTAAATGCCACATTTTGTATTAAATGACTATATTTCTATAAGAAATATAACTAGTTACTGGATCAGTAAAAGAATCTTTTACATATTTTTTCGCGGATTCGTCTCCTTGGGTAAACAGAAATAGACAAGAGTAGTATGTGACACTAAGGGCCTTTTTTTCGATAAATAGACTATCCAACACAAAAAAGTATATATATATATAAGTATAGGAATCCTTAATTCTAATCATTAGTTCCTGAGACTATCTTGTTTATTTATTAAACAAACTTTTCAGCCCAAGTTAATAGTATGATGTGTAGAGAGAAGGTAGATAGGCAGAGAGAACGTAATGCCAAGACACTTCGTTCTTCGCTTTCTAATCATGATTTAATATGAACCAGAGCGGATAAATATAAATTATTATTGATCGAATCGAACCCACAGCCTTCACATTTGGACGTGATTCCATTTTAAATCACCTGTAATGTGTACAGAACACTTTTTTCGTTGAAATGATTTTTACTAACCGCGACCTCGTTTCCATTAACGTGAGAAAAAGCCGTAAGCACAATTGTTTAAATGAAAACACATATCGTTTTAATTGCGTTAAAATTTAAATTTAATATAATACAATGGCGTTTTGACCTGAATAGTATCTTTTAGTTTGACCTTTAGTGGAGAAATGTACATTATGCAGTAGTATTCTATACATTTTTTTTTTACCCACGGCCCATTTGTGAGGTATAGCGTTGTAGTGAAAGTTTTCATTTCACTTTTATGATTTTGATATGGATTTTTGTTGTTATTTTGTTGAATGTATTATGAAATGAGGAGAGTGTGGTCAGTTACTGTTTTGAAGGAGCTGTACTTCAAAGAGCTAAATATTTTGTTAAAATTACAGATTTTGATGCATCAACGTTATGCTTTATCCATGCCATCATATAGCAGGGTAGTCAGAGAGAACCGAGTGTTAAGGCTCTTCGTTCCCCACTATCTGTTTAATGTTTGAAACATGCGTGATAATTGGCGGAACTCAACGCTGCGCTCCTTCTTTAATGTTTTTAAAATATTGCAACTATAAAGTTACTAACCATATGTATATTTGTTCATATAACATAACTTTACGAACCTTTGTCTTTGAAAAATTACTTAAATAATGACTTTAGTAATAAATAACCGGTATTGATATGCGGTTATTGTATAGTCACGTTTAATATACGTCAATATAAATACAGAAATGACCATTCTAATTGCTTGCAAGATTGCTTTAACTATTATACATAGTTAAAAATTAGGTGACCAAATTTGGTTGCGTTGCTTAGAAGTTAGATTTTTATGACAGCTCCAAGGGACAGTAGACCTGAGTAGTTGTTATAAATTTCAGCTTGATACCTCCACGTGTTCCTGAGAAAAAAGTTCTTGACAGACGGACGGACTGACAAACAGTGATCCTATAAGGGTTCCGTTTTTTCCTTTCGAGATACGGAACAATAAAAAAAAAAAAATAAATCAGCTTCACGCTGTATCTCGCGCACTGCAGGGTAGACAGAGGGAACCTAGTGTTAAGACACTCCGTTCCCCACTTTCTGCTGAATCTGGAGGCATTGCGTGTTGAGTGGCAGAACTCAACGCCACGCTTGTTCTCGACTAATAAAAACGTGCAATAACGGAACAATAAAAACGTGCATATTTTTGCCAATTTGAAATTTCTGCCTGTAAAAAATATCATGAAATTCTCAAATATAATTAACCAAGAGAAAAGCAGAGTAATTTATCACTATCTCTTTATTCGTTTTCTTTCAAACAATTCCATATAATAAGCTAATGTATGAAAAGAAAACAACGAACAAGCTACTCTCGATGGAACATGAATGATGATTGATGGTTTGTTTTCACTTATTTATATCATCCAAGATGTTTCAAAGTAAATTTGAAGAATAATGTATGTACGGTATTAATATTTCTTAACTAAGTATTAAAGTCAGATTTTGTTTAATAAATGGTGGTTTTATTTTCGTTCTATGACATACCTACATAGATCATTGTTAGGGCTTGATATTTTTCTATGGAATGCTCTCACCAAGGTATATATAATATAATAGTGTTCCGTTGCTAAGTGGCTAACAGACAACGCACAGACGAAACTGCTGGACTGGGTGGTTAGAAAGTCGCATATAGGTAGATTAGGGAATTAAGGGAAGCACTAAGAAATGATATTCACGAATTTCTACAAGAACGTTTCGCGTTTTTATTTCCTCGGTCTGGCAAAAAGGCAATCCGTAACTCAACAGGCAAAGCCTCCAGAAATTGGCGGAAAATAGGGAATAATGTATCTTAATAGGAATTTACCTTTGCCTATCCTGTTATGTGTGGTATATAACCTAAAGCAAAATAAAAACATCTAAAGAAAACTATCTTTAATTGTATTTTTTTTTTCAAACTGTAGCCTATTTTCATCTTTTTTTATATCTTCACTAAAGCGTAAATCTCATATGACAACAGAATTTAATATTAAGATACTCCGTTCCTCGCTTTCTGCCCATTTCCGGACAATGACGGATCTCGACGCCACGCTTTGTCTTGCTATCAAAGTGAAATATTTCACTCCTGGGTGGTTAGAAAGTTGCATATAGGTAGATTAGGGAAAGCGAATTGAGCCCACAATCGTCGCGACTTTAGCCCGACGCTCTACCTCTGTGCAACGACGGTCAAAAATATCCTAAAATAGTAAAAGCTTTGAGGGTAAGCTTTTTGCAAAAGAAAAAGAAAAATTACTCGAAATAAAATAAACCACCGAAATGTTTTACCATATTAATAAAGTTCAAAAAGACCAAAGGACTTTGCGGTTTGTTTAATGAAGATAAACGATGGTATCTAAAATAAGCCCATAGTTCGCCGGAATGAGATGACATCACGCAATAACGACCGCTAAAATCCTAAATTGGAACTTCAATTTGGGGTCAATGGACACTGGGACAGCATTTTTTTTAGATCTTGAAGATTTTTTTATCTTTTTTTTTCGTTTGGACCCCCCGAGCTGTAATGCCAACATATAAATTATCTTGAAAAATATTTTTTTATAAATATAACATAATATATGTATGGAAAAATATAGTATTCATATGACCACCCAAGGTCGCGCAGCAATTTGTTACAAATATTTTGTGTGATACTGATATTAAGATTTAAAATTTCTTCTAAATTGATGTACTGTTTGTGGTAGGTTTTCATACGTTTTATTTCACAAATGTTGCCACACAAAAAGATCATTTTTAGAATTTATTCAGTTTCATGCTGTACCCCGTATGCAGCAAAGTAGGCAGAGGAAGCCTAGTGCTAAGACACTCCGTTTCTCATTTTTCATCGAATTCTGAATTTTTTGCGTGTTGCGTGGCGGTACTCAACACTGCGCTTTGCCTAGACCCCAGAGCAAAGAAATAAAATTAATAAATATTTCAGTTCCCCGACACAACCTGATGCTTTTACAGTCACACGTGTGCCTGCGCCACGGCTGGCCTAAAGGAAATTTATTCAACAAGGAAATCATTTGACGGAGGTCTCGCAACAACGGTCTGTTAAAACCAAAAGTTGTCATTTTCATCCAAATTTGATTCAAAAACTATTTCTCTATCGGTATTTTAATTCTTTGCGCAATTTTAGTCTATTCTATGACAAAGATAAACATCAAACACCAATCTTAAAAAACATAAACAATCAGGCTACTAATCGGAAGGTTATTTTATATAATCAACATGAAAAAGCGCAGCTGGCAAATTTTACAAGACAAAATGACGCCAAATTCAAATTTGGTATTTTCTTTTACCTATTTCAAATATTTTTCTGTTTTACAAAAAAAAAATTGAAACACAAAAAAGAACACTGTATCTTTCTTTAACACAACATTTACAGTTCATACAAAGCTATTGTAAGCTATCACTGCACCACAATAAATTAATTAAATACCTGGCCGAATCATCTACCTCCCCCGAGATATTTGAATCGCCATTCTGTCTGTTAATTACACGTTATACGAATACTAGGGGATGCAAAGTATTCGACATATGCATATGATGTACGAAATGCGAGTAGTTTATTCTAATATTGTAAATCTGATTGTTTTGCTGGATTAAACTCAGGAACTATTGTTTCAGATTTGGAAATTATTGGGCTACATCGAATATCGATGTAATTTAGTCTATTACCTTCCTTTTTTAAAATCCAACACAAACATAATTTTTCAATTCGATTCAGTAGTTCCTAAGATTAGCGCGTCCAAGTAAACAGCTTTATAATATCAATATATTATATAGATTTAATATAATAATTGGCAATGTATCGCATCACGCCGATATCTCAATCTTAATACTCAATTACATAAACATATCCAATATTCTCCAAAAAATATATATATTTCTTTTGAATAAGCTTCCAATTATATCATTCATCCACCTCGTTTTCACATCAGTTATTATATCCGCCTGTACGAATAGCCATTGATTCCTAAGGATAATTGTGGCCTGTAATGAATCCTCTATACAAACACAAAAGTCATCCCTGTATTGTACTATACTTTGTATATGAAAGCTTTACTAATCATGGGATAACGTGGTGACCCAGAAATCTAAATACGAATGTACCGACATATTTATAGCTCTGTTCTCAATTACCTTTGAGAAAAGTAAAGAAAAATTATGTATTCATAGCTGTTTTCGTAGATGTAGTGTACATCTACGAAATGAAGCTATTACGCGTTACTTTTTAAAAAAAAAATAAAAAAATAATAAATCAGCTTTAATTGGCGCAGCGGCATAAAGTGTGACTGGAAAACCGACTGGTTGTGGATTCGATCCCCACTCGAGGATATGAAATATTTACTTAAATTTACATTTCCATTTCTTAGCTCTGGTGTAGACAAAGCGCGGCGTCTGACACTCAACACGCAATGCTTTCAGAATTTGGCAGAAAATGTGGAACGAAGTGTCTTAACACTAGGTTCCCTCTGCCTACCCTGCTGTGTGCGGGATACAGCGTGAAGCTGATTTATTGGATTTTATTTGTTACTAGTGTTGTCACTGTTGTTATAACTAATATTATAGTTATGAGATAAAATGCGCCGTTGAGTTACGTTGCTCAACACACAATGTTTCAGAAAATGGTCAGTGCGTGGGGAATATTGTGTCTTAACACTAGGCTCCCAGATGCGTTCTGCCTATACTGCTTATTATGATGCAAAAAAAAAATATCATCTAATCATTTCGAATCTTGTCCTTTGTACAAACATCACTAGGTACCTAATACTAATTTATATCGATCTGCTAAACCCATATTATATTTGCATATTGAACAGTTTATACAAACTTGCAACTCACGCGTACATATTATTTTTAATAAATTCACTTATCTTGTGATTGTCTGCATTTTTTCTTTGATAGTGATCCACCCACATCCATCCCGTGCAGCGCTTATTAGTTGTTCCCATTATAAAGGAAATAATATGCAGTATGTATTTTATCTTCATGCAAATTATACTTGGTATATGTATACAGGATGGAAGTGTCAGCGCTCCTTTTACGAAAACAGCATATAGGGTAAAATATTTTAAATCCATACCTAAAAAAAAAATTATGAAGGTAACAGCTCAGATGTATTTTTTTTCATTTCGCGATGTTTATCCTTACCTGTATTTCGTGTGACGCAGTTAAGCATAGATTCCAATAACGTAAACACATACTAATACAAAAATGCTACTAAAGGTTAAGCAACTTTGAACTTTGTCGCCTACAACTCGATTTCGGAATGAGGCGTATGCAGCGGTTTCCCCTTGATAGGTTTATATGTGCGTGCGTCGTTCTTGACAAATGGCGTTTTATATTACAACAATTATTTAATATTTATTTTGTTTGAAAAAATAACTTTTTTATTTTTGGTTTTTTTTTAATTGTATTTGGCTTTTATAGAGTAATTAAAACTGTGGATTCATTTAAAGTGGTGCTGACACTTCCATCCTGTATATTAAAACTTTTCTGTTCCACATTTTCTGCTAAACTCTGCATTGCGTGTTGAATGGCAGAACTCAACGCCACGCTATGCCTCATTACACAATATACAATTTTATTATAATATTATAAAGGTAAAAAAAATATTAAGCAATTATATTACCAGTTGTAATTACAAAGCATTATTTATATAAATTATAATTTTCAATAATTTTTGTATCAGTTGTTGTGAAACCAATACACAATTTACATGGACATTCAAATATGTATTGAAAACTTTTCGTATAAAATTAAATGAAATATAAAGATACTTACATGTTGTCGCCCGTAACTGTTTGCTGATGCTTAAACATGCTGATGCAAGTTTCAGTTTTAGTTTCAACGAATGGTAAGCAAAGGGAACCTAGTGTCAAAACACTCCGTTCTCAGCTTTCAATTCAAATTAGGGAAGTGCTTTGTTACGTGTTAAGGGGAAATTCAAGGCCACGCTAAGTAGAGCGGGGGAATTAAAACAATTTAAAGTCGTTCCCACTCTGTTAAATATTACCATTTCTAAGTTCTGTTAGACAAAGCGTCGCGTTGGTTTTCGCTACTCAATAGGAAATGTCTCAATTTTTTTTGTAAACGGAACCTTCTTAATACTAGGTTCCCTCTGCTGCTATATGTGAGAAAAGAGTACAGCAAAAAAAATACCACACAAAGTCTCTTATCTCTCTTTTTCATGAATTTTATCAATGTAGAAATCCATTTACTCCTTAATTAGTTGTATGAAAGAATAATGAACAGAGTTCGTTGTTTCAGTCAATTCCCCAATTCATTCTAGCTGAAATAACACATCATTAAAGGTTCAGTTAATTATTGTATGTAAATATAAAATTATATTATGTTAAAATATTGCTCGAATACGAACGAACGCGTTCGTATAATATTGTAATTTAAATATGAATCACTTATTTCGTTTATTTATTAAAGGTACCTACTCAAATAATTTTGCTATTGTTTGTTTTTAATAGAAAATAAAATTTGAGGCCATCGTGGCTCAATGACTTTAGACATGGTCGTGGGTTCATTTCCTATTCGAGGGAATTTATTATTTTCAGTCCCTTGATTGGGATGTGTCAAGACATCACTCTCCGTTCCCCAGTACCGACACGAAATTTAAATATTCTTAAAAATACCACACAAAACAAATTTTCTATATAAAGCAGCAAATCTCAAACAGAAATCTAAACTAAGGATTAAACTCGTGTTACGAACGACCCCTTCTCTCTTTTATACCTGGCCCTATAGAAAATCTTTTGAGTAGGAGCCCTTTTCTACTATACGGGTTATTATGTTCTACTTAAATACTGTTGGTAATAACCTTTGTTTATATTAATTACTTTGTGTTTGTTACTAAAAAGGTTATTTTCTGATCGAGAAAGGGGGAAAGAGAGGGCACAAAGTGTGACTGTAAAATCGACTGGTTGTGGGTTCGATCCCCACTCGAAGAGATGAAATATTATTTTAAATTTATATTCTCCATTTCTTCGCTCTGGTGTCGGGGCAAAGTGTGGCGTTAAGGTCCGCCACTCAACACGCAATGCCTCCAAAATCTGGCGGAAAATGGGGAACGGAGTGTTTTAACACTAGGTTTCCTTATGCCTACCCTGCTTTTTGCGGGATACAACGTCGAGCTGAGGTTTTTGAACTTTGTTACTTACTTGTAATAAATTAGTTGAAATTATTATGTGAAATCTTTTAAATGGTTATAGAAATACATATTATTTCAGTTTGGTTTTAAGTCTAGGAAAATAGATATTATACGTATAATGGTAGGCAGAGGCTAGTACAAGAATGACTTAAATACAGATAATTATAATTTGTTGTACAATTATTTTGGTTACATATTATTTCAATTAAAACTTTATGAACGCGGTTGTGGTCTCGATTCCTATAAAGGGAAATGAATTATATTGATATTTTCATTCTGGTAACAGGACAGGACACGTCGTTCAGCTCCGCCACTCCACAGTGTAATATATATATAGATATAGATACAATTTTACATATTTCTAGCTTAAGTTGAAAATTCCTCTATATAACATTAAAGACGATGTAAAATATGACTAAACTATCAAAAAGTAATTAAATAAGTTACCTTACGTACCTACAATTAAATACGTCTAAATCCTGAAGCGAGCATAAGCTAATTTGTTCGCTATCCAGCACACCTGCGCCGACAGCCGAGCGACGACCAACTTCTATATATATTACTAAGAAATATTAGAGAATAAGATTTTGACTTCAGTTTTGTTGATAAATTGGTGTTGTATGCTTTGGCAATGGGTGTATTTAGGTATATTTTTGGGGGAAGCCCATGGCCTTAGCTTAGATTACCTAATAGGATAGTCTTGACTACTACAATTTTTTGTTATTTGGCATTGAGTTCTCTCCGTTTTGTTTACCATTTCCTGCCTACATTAAGAATTTCTCCTAATCTCTCAACACGCAATGCCTCTGGGTTTCGCTGCCTATATGCGGGATACAGCGTGAAGCCGAGAAAAAAATCTATAAGTAGACATACGTTGATTTCAAACGTTATATGTATATAGGTTACAACTACTAAAGTTTAGTTAAAAACTTTTAAAAGCGTACAGCTATGGTTGGGACAAACTAAACCCACAAGCTTTACATTTAAGAGTATTCTATGTTGGTAACTCTGTTTATCGTGTGGCCTGATGTTTATTAATGACATTTTTTTCTTTATGCTGTTTTACGCATCAGCTTATACATAAGGAAGCTGGAAACTTAGTGTTAAGACACTCCGTTTCCCATTTTCCACTTAATTTTCGAAACAGTGTAGGAACTCAACACCGTGGTTGGTTAATTACGAGACCAAGGAAATTAAAAATATTATTTTTTCCGAGTGCGAATTCTATTTAATACATTAACTATACCTTTATGCTATGAACACTAGAATTATAAATACACTAAGTTCTCTCTCCTATCTTGCTGTATGCGGGATACAGCCACGAAAGAAACAAAAAAATAAACCGTTTTAGAACAGCTTGAAATTTATTTATCGTCATTCTAAAACCATATATCAAAAATGTTATATAAAGAAATACCGCGCACGAAGTACCGCCCCACTACAGTAGCAAGTATATGATTAAAAGAATATTTTCCTGTCGAACTCAAAAGATTAAATAAGAACATAAACATGCCTTGTTACGAGGCTTGCCAAAGAATTTAATACACGGTCTTTGCGAGAAATTTCATATTATAAAATTTTGCCTCAATTTTCATAAAGGATTTTTGGAATATAGGTATAAGCGCTGTTAGCTATGTTAACAGAATCCAAGTAATTATATGATGACTACAACGTTTTAAGCTAAAATTGAAATTTTAAATAGAGATTTCATTTTTCGTTAGACTCTCGTTTCCAGATGTTGCGTTCTTAATAGTAGGAATTGTTAAATTATATCTTTGTGTTTTCATTTGAGAAGTAGATGTTGAGTTTTATGTAATATATTAAATTTTAAAGGATTTTTTAAATATTATAAACATATAATTTTTAACAGTATAAATTGCACATTGAAATTTCGTAGCCTCAATTTTTATTTTTTTCGTTTTGGTGACAAGACAAAGTTTAGTTTCGCGTCCCAACATGCAAGATCTTTAAAATTAGGAAAACGGAGTGTCCTAACACTAAGTTCCCTCTGCCTGCTATATGAGAAATACTGTGTGAAAAAAAATATATAATAAATTTAAGAACGAATATTTTCTTGTCAAGGTTGATTAGGTACATTCCTACCTAAATATGTACTTAATTTTAAGGGTGGATCCAGTTCATTGGCTTGTGCTGTTCGTGATTAGATTAGGTAGTCAACTTATACGTATATAATGTTCTTTGGTATGTATATTTATTTCTAAAACTTAATAAAATTAAGATATAACTTGTTTTGTATTGTCACTATAAAAAAGTGCTAAAATTGTTGGCATAGATTTTAAGATCTAAAATGGAGATGACCTCTTTTTTCCTTCTTCTCGTAGCACTTTTGCAAAATCCTCCTTAGTGCAAAAAATAAGCTTCTAGGCTTAGTTTTGTCAGTTACTCAGTAATAAAAGAGCATTAAATGTATAGGTAGGATAAGTCGTCTCCGATTTTTTTATTGTTTAAAAAAAGATTTTAAAAATTACAGTTCCATTTCGTTCACTTTTCATCCTAAAATAAGTAAATAATCACATATGAATGTACATTAATATAGCAATAAATGACGCACGATTTTTTTTCTTTACATTCCCACAGTACAATTTAACGTTTTAGGTAAACAAAGTGTTTATGTCATATATCAACAGATGAACAAGTCGTTGGCCGCGTAACCCGGTGGCCTCGCTCGACCTTACGAGATCGTCATGCATCGCTTCGGATGTCATCTCTATGATTTAATTTGAAGTGATATTAAGCAAATGAATAAATAATAATATAAACTATATTGAACTAAAAATGTAATTTATATTTTTAGACAATGTTTAAAAATTTCAACGTATCGGTAATGGAACTTGCGCCTCTTTGGTAACGTGTAAGCTCTCTGACCACTGAGTCATACTATCAAGGCGTAAGTATGGCTTAGTGATTAAAGCTTTTGGTCAGCTTCCAAGAGGTGCGGCTTCGGATCCCGTTAGATTAAAATTTTCATAGGTTTGTTGTATATTTTGTTAATATTTTTCTTATCTCAGTGTAGAATAACACTATGAATGATAAAATTATAACATAACTATGTAGCTCGGTCGCAGTTATTGTAAGAATAGGTAAATATATAATTTTCATCGTTAGATATCTTGGAAAATGTACAAGGAGAAACAAGTAAAAAATCTATTTTAATAACATAAAAAACATATTTTTTTCCTCAAACACAATGTAATCTGTTTGTTATGTGATGTTGAATTTCAACTTAACATCATTTAATTAAAATAAGGATAAGAACTATTTGTATCACAGACTAAATATTTTTATAATTTCAGTTGCATTAAATGTAATGCAATCGATAAATTAGATGTACGTTTTAGAAAATTTATACAAAATTGTATCGGAATTTGAACCCGCGACTCTAGTAAACCGTTAAGGAACTCTAACTAATAAACCCTCATCAAAATGCGTCAATATTTTTATACGTTTGTTATAGATAAGGTTGGACGGCTTGGACGGTTTCCAAGCGGCGTGGGGTTCAAGTCCCCCTACGCTGAATAGTTTATTATACCTTTTCTAAAAAATATATTATTGTTTCTTAAGTACGAAAATGTTAAATTTTGTTTATTTTTAAATGATTAAATTTTAAAACTTTTAAATAGAATGAAAACAAAATACAAGTTGCAGAACTTAATAGCCCAAGATCCCAGGGCCCCCATACCTACATCATCCTCAAAATTTCAGATTTACTAAAATTAATGATAAAACATTATAAACTGACATGTGTTATCATACATTTTAACCGATTGAAGAAAGGAAATTATCAATTTGATTTGAATAACATTTGAGTATGGTGATGTGTGTATATATTGTTCCAAATACTTCTTCAATTTCGGAAGAGTATGTATATACGTTTGTCCACGAATTTCTCGAAAACTAATAGTTATAATTTTCACGATGATTCTTATTAATTTAATGTATTCCAACTATTTAAAGTCAGTTTTTTATTTCTTTTCATAATTTTTTCAAATTAATTATATCAGAAATAATTCGTCAAAGACGTTAGTTATTCTGAATTTAATATTGATAATACATAATATCTAATGCAATTAAGATCGAAGTTTCTCTTCGTCTTTGTAAAGTTTCAGGAGTTTGCGCAAACTACTGAGTGATGTCCCTTGAGAGACAGTTTAGTGATCATGATTTTATAAAATAAAAATAAAATTTAAAGATATTACTACTGCTGACGGTGACAGATAAATGGCCTTAAAGTTAAGAGAAGGAAAATTTATTTTAAGATTGTTTTATTGTATTTTCAATTATTATTAAAAAAATGTATAATGTGCGGCGTTTAGTTCCACCACTGGACATACAAAGCCTGTAGAATTTAGCCGAAAGTGGAGAATGGAAGTGTCTTAATGGGTACGAATTGTCTTAACACTAAGTTTCTTCAGTCTCTCTTACTATGTACGGGATACAGCGTGAAGCTAAAAAAATATTTAGTTACATTGTTTAACCCAACACTCTGGGTAGCCAACAAAATGTTGCAATCAAACGTTTTCACTTCGTTTAAAAGTCAAAAACTAAAAGTTTTGTTAATGAAAATCAACTGCAGAATCTAAAATTGCTGTTTCGAATTCGAAAACTCTTTTTGTGTTAGTTAGTTCATTTATTGAGTAAGGTATGGGTTAAAAATAATAGCCGAGCAACGGGACAACTTGAGAGTTTTTTTCAGTCATTTTTTGAACCGATACAGTATAAATAGTTGCATTAATATTATAAAAACTAAATTATAATAACTCCGACCGGTTGTGGGTTCGATCCCCACTCGAGGAGAAGAAATATTTACTTAAATTTATATTTCCATTTCTTCGCTCTGGTGTCGAGGCTAAACGCGGCGTCGAGTTCTGCCACTCAACACGCAATATCTCCAGAATTCGGCAGAAAGTAGGGAACAGAGTGTCTTAACACTAGGTTCCCTCTGCCTACCCGGCTGTGTGCGGGATACAGCGTGAAGCTGATAATAACTCCATTTTCAAATCCCATATTTCATACCATTTAAGAAACCACAACATAAAGCTTCTTAATGGCTAAAAGTAACAAGCGTATGTGTACTTTTGTTATAAAACTCTTAGGATAGCTATTCTTTGTGTCTGAATATACCGCATCGGTGCAACGAATGGAACGGAAGATAGACAACGATATGTCGTATGGAAAATATTATGTATAGGAAGTACGTGTTTAAGTAGACTTTTCATTTATTTCTTTTTCTATAGCTTCACGCCGTCTTCCGTTTGTAGCATGGTAAGTAGAAAAATAACGGAGTGTTAAGACACTCCGTTCTTTACTTTCTGCTTCATTTTTGCGATATTGCGTATTTAAGAAAAAATATTTTTAATTTCAAAATAATAGTTCGATTACATATAATTAATTATACATATATCTAACTGTCCCTTTTATACCAGCAAAATTGTCGTACTTAAAACGTGCTTTTTTCTACTTAAAAGTATTATTCCACACTATATAAAAAATAATTATTTAGATAAGTATAAAAATTCGAACAGCGAGATTAGAACTCTTGGAAACTGTCCATGCACACTGACCACTAAGCCATACGATATCATCAAGCTACGTCGAAATTCTTATACGCTTCTTACAACTTATTTATATTCTTAGCATCTCCCAATTGAAGTTAATTCAAATAAAATATACATATATACAATTCACAGTAACATAGACATAATTTGCCCAACGTGAATCCTTCCAGCAATTCGCAGCCAACATTAAACAGAACAGAATTACCAATGCAAAGCTAATTGAACTTCTCGTTGGCTAAATGCCGTGCAAAATGATTTTGAATATTTACATACCGCAAATATGTATTAGAGAGGAGTTCTGCTCCTCTGTTGATGGCAGAATATTTTGTTTTAATATAGATAATTGAGTTTGGCTTTAAAGCTTCAAGAGCTTTTGTAGCTTGATATTTTTTTATGTTTTATTTTTTATTTTATTAAGTTCGAGTTGGATTTCTAGGATTGGTTTTCGGGGAAGGCGCTATGGAATCTGTAAATTAAGGCTTGTTTCTTTTACTTTGATTAATGTTATGAAAGATAGAAGGGTAGTTACTATCTATATTCAACGGAATGTGGGGAACGGTCTCGATGGAAACGGAGTGTTTTAACACTAGGTTTCCAGGTTCCCCTGTTTCCCAATCATCTAAACAAACCAATGTTGCAACAGTGCATTGCCCTGCACATTGAGCTATCCAGATACCTAAGCTGGAACAAAGACCTATTTGTATCATAAATTGGCAGGACAGTGTGCTTCAATGGTTATTGAATATGTTTGGTATTCAAAGCGGCGGGTGGTAAAGGATAGCCGAATAAGGTAACTAACTTCCTTCGGCAACGGAACACATTTTGCATCTCCATGTATGGGGAGTTGGTGATTTTTGTACGGTGAAGGTGTAGGCGGCTGAATCAGAGACGATCCCTTCCAAGTAATTTATTTGCTATTTTTAGATGTTTGATTTGTGTGTGTAAAGTAGATAGAGGGAACCTAGTGTTAATACATTCCGTTTTTCACTTTCTGCCGAATTCTGGAAGCATTGCGGTGTTGAGTGGCGGAATTCAACGTCGCATTTTGCTTCCACATCACAGCGAAGAAAAGAAAATATTACATTTTTCATTTCCTCAAGTGGGAATCGAACCCATAACCTGCCACGACTGGCCTCAAAAGCTTAATACGTTATTTAAAAAGCACAGTAGGTACATGATACTGATACGTGAACGGGATAGATGTGCATTGTTGCGAACAATCCGTGTAAGCTTTGAAATTGAAAAATGTTTTACTATGTAAGTCCACGCGATCTTTGTTCGGGAAACGGATTCGTATATTTATTTGTTCTTTGGTTAAAAATAAATAGTGGAATATTTGACGGTTTGTATAAGGGAAGTATGATACAATTTTTTTTGTATCATACTTCCCTTATATAAACCGTCATTGACTGTTTTAGAGTTTTACACCTCAAAAGTGAAAAACGGAAGTCTTGTAGGATCACTTTGTTGTATCCGTGGAGATCTACGGTGTCCATCTCATTCCATTTCTATAAATTCCATAAGAAGCAAAGTTGCTGATTGGTAAAAAAAGTGATATTTATAAATAACTTATTCGCATATATTTGGCTATGATCTAGACTAGAATAGAGTAGAATTAATATATCATAATTGAAACGGCACAGCCTCTGACTGTTAACAAAACGGTTGTGGGTTCGATTACAACTCGGGTAAATCATTTTTTTTTTATTTTCTTGCTCTAATAAGAAGACGGCGCGGCGTTCCGCTACTGAAAACTCAGTGTCCAAAAAACTGGAAAGTAAGGAACAGAGTGTGTTAACACTGAGTTCTCCCTGCCAACAATATTATATAAAAAAGAAAAAATATCAAAATTAGAAAGTAATATTAGTTAACATATTTCATTCACTTTGACAACAAATTATTCATTTCATTTTCTGCATACAATTTACATGCGACGTGCATTTAATTATAAAATTAATTAAAAATTTTGAAGTCCCAACGTCTGGTAGCGACGTCTGCTCGCAGTACAAAGGCTTAATACCACATCACCATTCACCAATGACAGCAATATCTGTTTTTATAATTGAACTAGTATTTAAAACTACTTGTTTACATTTTTATTGAAATTTTAAATAAATATGTAGTTTGTAGACTATATATAGTGACGTAGTGTACAAGTGTTCGATGAGAAGTGCGGCGTTGGATTACGCTATCGATATATCAGAGTTGTGACTTGAACTATCCGAAATCACATCGGGAAAAACAAAGAGAATCTCTCCGTTAATTTAAGATATATATTATGATTCATAGTTATAAATGTATATTATTATGTTACGTATTATGCTATGTATATATTATAAATAAAGATTTTTTTTTTTTTATGAGGTGAAGTTAGTATTTAAACAGGGCCTCTTTTTAACTACTCTAATTGTGTAACATTATCTTTACACCCTTCTTCGTGTGTTTCTAAAGGACAGAACTTTATTCATAGTATAAAGGAATAAAAAGCCATATTTTTTCTCATAACTGAAAATCAAACGCACCACAGAGTATGTATGAAGAGGTTGATGACAGTGGACGAGGCGAAAGAGATATCCCTTTAGTAACCCCGCTAGCGATGAAACGTGTAATTAAAAAAAAACCACGATTATTTTAACTTAGTTAAAAATTAAAAACATAAAATGCACCTCAAAAATAAATACAGTATTTACAAAAGTTAAAAGCTTCGACGGCAAATATTTGGCTGTTTAATCTTAGCTAGTAACTGAATAACTTTTTTGCATACATTTGTTGGTTTAACCTTTAAATATTTAAATTTAATGTGAGCAGTAAAACTCAGCGTTTAATGACTTTAGTAACAAAATGAATTAAACAGTAGTATGTTCGTGTATTTAGATAAAGTTTGTTGTGGTGATGTATATTGTGTGAATTATAGTAGGATGGGTTTATGGATTTAAGTTAACATTTGCGGAAGTTCGCTGGCGATTAAAGCGGCTTCACGCTTATTCCCGTATAGTAGTGTGGCAGAGGGAACCTAGTGCTAAGACATACCCCATCTAAAGATATTCCCCATCTATATATAGACCTTCCCCATCTACAGATATTTTTTTCTTTCGGTACATTTTGAAATGAGTAGCGGAGAATTCCCGCAGGTGGAAATCGAAACCACAACCGTTACATTTACAGGAAGACTCTGTGGCTGGTGGCCTAAATTGTGATTACTAAAGATTTTGTTGTTTTATATATGTTCTTGTTAAAGAGAATGCTTATATATCAGCTTCAACCAATATTCAAAAGTTTAATGACTTTACAGTCATAATATTATTATTAAACAAATAGTAACAAAATACAAACAATATAGTCTCTTGTGCAAGAGAAATAAGTATATTGGATGTATGTATTATAAAATTTTTTGCTAATATGTTGTATTTTTGTTTCAGGTACTTGCAGTTCCAAAGCGATCGGTTTTGTTATATTAAAATTTTATATTAACTACGATACAAATTAATTTGATGCATATAATATTTATATATTTGTTATGTTTACAAACTGTCTATTCAATCCTGGCTCTTGAAGATATTTCTCTTATTAAAGATTGAATCTTTAATTAGGACCTGAGAGACAAGAGGCCAGTTATGGCACAGGAGCACAAAGTGTGACTGTAAAATCGACTGGTTGTGGGTTCGATTCCTACTCGGGGAAATGAAAACAAAGCACCCTTGAGTTCCGCCACTCAACACGCAATGTCTACAAAATCCAAAATGTCTTAACACTAGGTTGCCCCTACCTACCCTGCTGTGTGTTCCCACACTGTATGTTCCGTACAACGTGAAGCTAATTTTAATTAAATCGACCCGCTGAGTCACTTTATCTGCTAAGTCAGTCTGTCCGCTAAGGCTCTCTACCCGCTAAGGCACTCTATCGGCTATGTCACTCTATTCCCCACTTTCTGCATAGTTTTCGAGACACTGCGTGTTAGGTGGTGCAATTTAACGCCGAACTTCGTCCGTATTACTAGCAAGAAAATCCCACCATCCCGTTTACACGCTGTGCCGCTATGCCAATTTCAATGCAAATAAACGCTGTTAATTGTTTGACTTTAATTTTAGCAGTTTCTATCAAGTTTATCGCTATAACAAGTATAAATAATATCAGAATAAATTTTGTAGCACATACTTATACCCGAGCTAACTTAATCAAAACGTCAAAGTTTAGAACTACGGAGCTTAATAAGAGCTGCCATATTTAAAGTTGTGTTTTTTAATAACTTTTAAAGCTTTCAGAGTTCCATTTTGATTAAGTATTTATATTCTCATCATGAGTTAAAAGTCAATGTTGTAAAATTACCACAGAAATATTTAATTTTAGTAGTTTTTACTTTACTTTTAAATATTTTGTGCTACAGTGTCACAGTGGCTGGAAGCAAGCGGTGATAGTAGATTCAATTCTTAATTGCAAATTTGTTGCAATAATTGTCTTTTTGTTGTTGTGTTATGTGTGACTGTAAAACCGACCGGTTGTGAGTTCGATCCCCACTCGAGGAGATGAAATATGTAGGGAAGAGGGGGGTAGCATAGAACAGGCACCTTTGAAAATATGTGTTTACAGAGCTATTTCGAAAAGAAATTTTGGTAGATTTTTTTTGAGTAGTGGCAGCACTAATCTGCACACGTGTCACTTGTCACCGCTGATATATGAGAGCCCGTGGTTGAGTTACGAGGAGTGTTTGATTTTGAGTAAAATTTTATACATTTTTAAATAAACGCGTAAGGATCGCAGGGATCCAATTCAAGGTATATGGTTTTATTTTTTCCTCTTTTAGTTAGAATGTTTCATATATGATTCAATAAACTAGAGATTACTACAATTTTTAAACTTTTACTTCAAAAAAAAACGTTTGGAAATTTTCAAATACCACTGAGGCAGCTTTGAACAAAATAAAGGGGGCAGTTTTGAATATTATTATATGGAAAAAAATATCGCAAAAGTGGCGCAGCGGCACGAAGTGTGACTGTAAAACCGACTGGTTGTGGGTTCGATCCCCACTCAAGAAGATTAAATATTTACTTAAATTTATATTTCCATTTCTTCGTTCTCGTGTGGAGGCTAAGCGCGGCTATGAATTCTCCACTCAACACGCAATGCCTCCAGAATTCGGCAGAAAGTGGGGAACGGAGTGTCTTAACCCTAGGTTCCCTCTGCCTACCGTGCTGTGTGCGGGAAAAAAAGTGAAGCTGATTTTTATTTCTTACGTAGACTACTTCCCCCAATTTCAGTTGCTGGTTACGTCACGTACTACATCCATGTTTTTCTTTAAAATTAATTTTTCTAAGTTCAAATTAGGGTAGTAAGCTGTTTATTTAAAAAAAAATCATAATATTAGATTTATTCTATGATTGATCCCATAATGTTAATTACTTCTACGAAGCCAAAGCAACTTTTTTGTTTTTTTTAAGTTTTT
>JAATLQ010037388.1:0-53267 GCA_013421005.1 Heliconius erato x Heliconius himera
TTTATTTTAATTACACTTTATTTATTAAAATGAAATAGTAGAGAAATAGTATTTTATAGAAATAGTATATAAACACTTGAAATAGAAATTATAAATCTTAGGCAACCTTTCTCTAAGACAATGGGATGGAGACTGAAAGTAATAAGTAATTATAATATTGAAGCATTCGGCAATATTGCTGACGCGGCAGCGTCAGTCTAGGGATCCGCAAATATACTTGCAGGGTCCGGGTATAACAGAACGAACGAACTAAACTTGTTTTTGAGGATTGGGTAATAATTAGTGTGCTTTTAAAATAATTATTTTTTATAATGCTCGCTTTAATTACACGAATATTTTTTGTTATTATTCGTGTGCTAATATATGTTAAAGCGCACTTTTACTGAAATAAAATATTTAAAACAAAGGTATAGGGTTTGTTTTATTTAATTTTTTTTATATGTTTTCTAAATAAGTATTATACAGATTTTGTTCCTTATATATTAAAAAAAACTATAATTATCTCCTCCGGCTAAATATATACGTTTTAATTACTAAGATATATCAGAAAATATTCAACTATTTTCTAAGTAATTAAACAATGTTGAAACGTATGTCTATTATTTCAGATATGTTATCTCTTTGAGGCAAGAGTCTGCGGTTCATCACACATATGTATCAGTTAGGTTAATAGCATCCTTTGAATACATTGCTTAAGCATAAGCATAAAGCTGCATGTGAAATTAAATTTAACTATTAGAAATTATACTAGAAAGCCATCATACATCGTTTGAGTTTTGAAATGATATCCATTTTTTTTTTGTTTCACGCTGTATCCCGCACACCGTAGAGTAGGCAGAGAGTACATTATTAGCAGAGAGGAAACCTGTTGTTAAGACACTCTATTCCCCATTCAGACACTTCCGTTCCTCTCTTTCCGGTCGAACTCTCAAGGCATTGCGTGATAAGTGGCGGAACTCAACGCTCCACTCTACTTCGTTACCAGAGTGAGAAAATGAAAATATTCAATATTTGATTTAATATTAACCTATTAAATAAATTCTCGCATCCTCATCATTCACAATCCGTCTCTGTTTAAAACAACGAAGTCGAATACTACCCTACATAAATAAGGCTGAGACAAAACAAAAGGCCGATTGGATTAATGCAACTTCAAATCCCAACTTAACGAAATACGATCGCTTAGTACACACGATATGTGGACGTAAAATAAAAGTTAAATAAAATATATGTGCATACATACTCTTCATTGATATATTTATTGGTATTTTTTAGCGATGTGTTATTATATATTCGTATATATGGCAGGATCTAGTGTTAAGACACTCCGTTCCCCACGTACTGATCAATCTTTTAGACAGTTTGTGTTGAGTGGCGGAAATTAATGCCGCGCTTCATAGAAAATGAGAATCGAACCTACAACCATCGCGTTTATAAACAGGCGCCATACCGCTGTGCCTCGACGGCCTCTTTTTATAAATATTTTTTTTTAACCAAAATTATTTGATTATACAATTTAAACTATGTTAAAAGTATGAGAGAAACATGTTGCATATTTTTTTCGCCGTTTCACTTGTGATCGAGTGGTCGTGGTCATCATTTGTTAGAGTAGGTGGTGTTGCGTGAATCAACCACAGCTATCTGTTACTGAATTGCTTCGTTCCATTTGCTATTATTGCTCAAACAACACTCCTCAACATGCGTCCACTTTTTTATCAAATTAAAAGTACTTGTAAAGTGTTATTCCACTCTTTAGGAAAGAAAAATTTTTTTTTTAGGAAATTAACTAATAAACTAACAACATAAATAAGTTGTAACAAGCTTATAAGAATTATGACATAGCTCGATGATAACGTATGGGTTAACGGTCAGAGCGCTTGAACGGATTCCAAGAGGTGTGGGTTGAAATCCCGCTACGTTCAAATATTTACACGGCTTCTAAAAAAGTATGAATACAAACAGAACGTCGGTCGTTCGGTAAACTAGTCGTAGCCGCCCTGAAGTTAACTTTGAAGTGAACTTTTGCGCATTGCTCACTTGGGAAGAAAATAAACAAAAGTATGAAAAAATCATACATACATACATTAAGTAATCACAATCATAAATAAAATAGCTGGCACGTTCGGAAATGATATACACAAAGAACAGAAAAAACCAGAACAGTAAAAATAGAGTCCGTTAAAATAAAGAAAGAAAAATCTTAAAATTAATAAATATGCAAAGATAATATACATATCTATATAATAATATATGCAATGAACATGATGCATATCGGAACTCCATGTCTAATTCATTTGCCTCGAAACTCTACGTTCACATATTATACAAAATATACATAGAATTTTGGTTAACACTTCATCTATATTCTGGCTAACTCTAACCTACAGGCTGGCTCCAGGTGACTAAAGGGAAATAACTTAAAATTTTATCTATAGGTAAATTAAAAAAAGCGTCAGTTAGATACATGAAAACGATTACCTGATATAATAAATTAGCCTTCCTCGATAAATAGACTAGAGCTAATACTAAAAATTAAATTAAGACCGTCATGGCCCAGGGGCACAAGGGTGTGATTGTAACGCGACAGTTGTGGGTTCGATCCCCACTCGAGGAAATGAAATATTAACTATAATTTATATTTCCATTTCTTCGCTCTGGTGTCGAGGCAAAGAGCGGCATACAGCGTGAAGCTGATTTGATTTTTTTCTTATTTAACACTAAAATATTTTTTCACTACGAACCTGTGGTTGTTGAGATTAACCTGTTGAATTAAATAAAATCTTAAGTATTATAGTATTGGATGGACAGACCTAATAAAATCCTGCACTACACGTTCCATTAACGACTGCACACGCACTGCTGAAGATAGGAACAGGTGGAGTAATCTTGCAATCTCGCTTTTAAATGGAAAATACAGCTCACGACCACGACCACTCCGACAGGAGTGTACGACTAAGAATTATAGTATTAGTATAAATCTTTTTTTTATGCTTCCCGTTATATCCCGCTTACACAAGGTGGATAGAGGGAACCAAGTGTTAATTCAACATTCCGTTCCCATTAAGACTCATCCGTTCCCTACTTTACGCCGAATATGGAGGCATTTCGTGTTTAGTGGCGGAATTCTGAGTGGAAGTCAAATCCACTACCGTCGTGAATACAGACAGACGCTGACCCAAGCCTCGCGACGGCCTTGAAATGTATTCTACAAGAATACATTATTTTAATAAACAAAATCTAATTTTATATAATTTGTGTCAAAATCAATCATTGTCATAATACATCGATTCGTAGAATATTAGTCATAATTCAAATATGCCCGAGTTACTATTAATGGCGACATTAAGCTAGTATAGACTGGACTAAGTGATATAGTGTTGTATTAATCTGATCTACGCCTAATATATTGGTCATATGGATTCCATAGATTAACTAGTACAGTTAATACCTAATTTCTGGCACTATTAATTTATTTTGGAATAAAAGATGAGAAGCGCTCATACCAGAAATGCTTTCTCTATCTGGTAAGATGAAACGTGGCGTTGAATTCCGTCATCCTTTGTTTCAGAGATACATTTTTTCAGCTTCCTGCTTTATTCTGCCCATCTTGGTAGGGAAAGGGAACTTAGTTTTAAAATACTCCAGCTTGCACTTTCTGTTCAAACTGCGTATTGAGTTGGGGAGCTTAACGCCGCTATAATATATAAAATATGTGCTGTTGCTTATATATTCATTTAATATAAACTGTTAAAATGTTTATTATTTTGTATTATGTACCTACATAAGATTTTTATTAATTTTATTTATAAGGGAAACCCACCGCATAGTAATTATTAACTTATAAAATACCAAAAATGTAACGCAATTAACACAAACCAATCAATTCTACATAGATTTGGATTTTTTTTGCAGTATCTAAAAATAATAAGCATTTCGTTAGAGATTAAGTAAAATTGATTTTGCACACTGAATCAATCCGTTTTTGATATAAAAAATCAATTTTAAAATGAATTTCCTTTTTTTTAATTGATTGCTATTATTTTTCTGATCAAATTCTCGAGATTTTGCGTGTTAAATTGAAGAACTAAACTCCGTGCGTAATCTTGTTAGGAGAACGAGAAAATGAAAATATCAAAAAAGCATACCCTCGAGTGGGTCTCGAACCCACATCCCGTCGCGCTTACAGTCGCACTATTCCACTGCACCACGATAGCCTTAATAATGTAAAACGCTTAAATTTTAAACAATATAATTTATATTACTATTCAACTAGCTTTTAAACTTTGTTAAAGTAAATTATACTACATACACATCCTCATTTTCCGGTCAGTAATAACAAGTGATCCTGGCCTTGCTTGTTAAAGTCAAAGCCACCTACAATAAGAGGTTTAATAACGGATCCCACTTGGACTGTCCCGTGGGATTCATCCCGGGATAAGCTTTTAAGGATAATGACTAACAACGTTAGATACTCGTAGGTGAAAGGATGGAATTGAAATAAATCTAAGTAGGTAAATAGTATGTTTGTATCAAGTTTCCCCATATAGTGTAGGCAGAGAGATTCTAGTGTTCGTCAGAAACATACGTCGTCGTCACGCAGAGGCACGAGCATGCGACTGTACGATAGTTATGGGTTCTATTCCTACTCGGGGAATTAAATATTTAGTATTTACATTTTCTTGCTTCGGTAACTAGGCAAAATGCGACGTTGAGTTCCACCACTCAGCACGCAATGTCTTGAGAATTCGGCGGAAACAATGGGAACTGCGTGTTTTAACTTTTGACTAGTGTTGCCAAACTAACGATAGTTCCCACATCGATAGTTTTAATCTAAAAAACCCTATGTGATCGATACCACAATCGATAGTATCGATATTATCGATACTATCGATCTTATCGATACTATCGATTCTACCGATAGTTTAGAAGAATACAATACAATCGGCTGAGTGCTATACTATCGATACTATCTGTATCGATACTTCTAATCGGAAAATAATCAATACAATCGATAGTATCGATACTATTGAATGTCTAGGAAACAGTAGTATCGATAGAATCTATAGTATCGACACCATCGATATCTTTCTGACTGTGAGATACGATACTATCGATAATATAGATAGTATTGCATTTGTCCGATAGTATTGTACCCTTTTGAACTATCGATAGTTTCGACACTATCTATTTAATCGATACTATCGATTATAATATCGATAGTCCTTCTATCGGATTACTATCGATAGAATATCGATATCCTATCGATAGTCCACTATCGATCGGCAACACTAGTTTTAACATAGGTTCTTGTGGTTTCTTCTGCCTATCCGGGTTTTGTGAGGGTTACAGAGTGCTGCTAAAAAAATCTTCATTCTCCACTTTTTATATAATTTCGTGTAGCTGAACCAAATGATAATTTAAATTTTATATATATTAAAAGAGAAATAACGAGATAATAATATTGGGTGCTGTTCCCTAGTTATTGCCAATTTTTTTGATATTACGTTTAGATATGTTTCTCTGACACACAACAAGCAATGTGAGAAATATAGTGATTGTAGTGTCTTAACAGTGTTACTTATTATTCTTATTTGCGTATATGTATGTACTTATACGTAATTTATTGAGTGTATTTGTATTTTAAATTATTTTTTATTTATTTATTATTATTATTAATAATTTATCCTATAATTTAATGCACCACCCGCCATCTTTTTTTATACAACTCCAAGAACCAAAAGTTGCCTGGAAGAGATGGCTTTATACAATATTTATATAGCCTTATTGTACATGTTGTTTCTGTAAATTTAATATACATATATATATATATATATATATATATATATATATATATATATATAGATACGATAGATATATATATATATATATATATATATATATATATATATATATATATATATATATATATATATATATATATATATATAGATACGATAGATATATATATATATATATATATATATATATATATATATATATATATATATATATATATATATATATATATATTGTATTGTATTGTAGCACTCTAATTAATTAATTAATCAGCATTCCTATTGAATACAGTATCGACAACCACCGAGTGTACGGCCAAACACTATCTTATTTTATCACTACACCTAATATTTTCCTTTTTAGTAAAACTTGTACAACGTTCGGGATGAATGTGAGTCTTGCCAAAATCTGAAACTAAATTACGGGATTTAGTTTGTTGGGAGGGGTTGCTACACTAGACTCTAGAGGGTTAGACTCTAGACGACGTGTAATAGTTGATAAAATTACTAAAACCGTTTCTACTATAGTAGTATTGCTACTGTAGTAAGTAGTAGTAATTAATATATGTTTCATATGGTGAGTATGTTTCGATATCTATATGCCAAATTTTGAACTTTCTGGGTCCAGTAGTTTCGTTTATTTTCGTCTGGGTCTGATACAAAGCGTCGCTTTGAGTTCTGTCACTCAACAAATAATATTTTGAAAAGTTCACTAAAGAGAAAAAAAACATATATTTTTAAATATACACATTTTACAATTTTTCCATATAATTTAACATCAATTTTGTACTGGAGTATATATTTCATTCAACACAGAGTTGGGAGTACATTTGCGAGTGTAAAATTTTTATTTTATACTTTTCACGAATAAATTTATATCAAATTTTGAAAGCGAGCGAAGTAGTAACAATGATTTCAGACTTAATGGGTACATTTTTTACATCTTTACTATAATAAAACATTAAATTAGTGTGTCTGTATATTCATTATTTTTACAAAAAAATAAGAAAGTAGTGAAAAAAAAATAAACCTAACATTCTTTTGTTTTTGGTTGTCTGTTTTTCTATTTATACTTGTGTATCTTGGTAATTATTTAAGAATTTTCTAATGTGCATCTACCTGCTACCTACCACTAGGCAAGACTGAGAGTCAGGTCTATAGAAGTCTAGTTTAAGTTTACCACAGAATCTCTCTATTTTCGCCAATACTATCTAATCTATGTACTATTTTTTTAAATTAAAGAAAAAACTACGCATAAATATATAATCTTAATACTATAAGATTTCTTATTTTCAATTTGATTTTAAATTTTATGAAATATCGATTAGTCAGTTCTAATCTCATCTGCTGTAACTAATAGTTGACCTAATTTTGGTAATTTTTTGTGTGACAATGAATATTGCTTTGATAGATATACTCATATGCTTCCTATAATCTATACATATATAAGTAAGAAAATTAAATTAAAATCAGCTTGACGCCTTATCCCGCACACGCACGGAACCTAGGGTTCCCTCTGCCTACCACCCACCCACTTTCCGCCGAGTTCTGGAGGCATTGTGTGTTGAGAGGCGGAACTCAACGACGCATTTTGCCTCGACACCAGAGCCAAGAAATGAAATATAAATATACATATGTAGGAGATTGCTCATCAACCTGTCATCACAACCAGTCGATTTTACCATCACAATTTGTGCCCCTGCGCCACGACTGGCCTCAAATATGGCTATAAACGCGACGGTTGTGGGTTCGATCCTTCTCGGGGAAATTAATTACTTTCAATTGTAAAGCGCAGTGTTAATTCCACCACTCATCAAAATGATAATCCTTATGTCATAGTCAATACTAAACGAGATGATTGTGGTCTAAAACTGACGGTCAATTAGAAAGGCAGCAACGTCATGGTTAAACATTTTTACTTGGATTTTAAGATATAAAATCTAGAAAAAATCCTATTAAAAATTTATAGCCTTTTAAAAAGTCGTAAAAAGATAATAAAACTAGCTAAGCTCGATAGTTTCAAGCCAGCTAGCTACCTAAATGAAACACCATTATGGCACAGTGTCAATTGTATTATACGAGTATGTTGGTTGTCATTTCAATTTCTTCTTACAAAAATAAATAAAATGACTTATTGACTAAACGAAAATTTGATAAACAGTAATTTTCACCACACAGCTATGAGGCCTTTCGGACCTCGCTCACACATGAAATATGTTACTTCTCTGTTTGTCGTTTTATTAAACAAATAAATAACTAGCGAATCAGACGCGGTCATATACTTTAGCTTATTGTTATATTATAGCCAAATTATACAAAATCTTTACATAAATTGTAAGCTAATTTGATATTCTGATGTATGTATAGCAATTTCATAAAACAGAAGAGTTTGTGTGTTTGTTCAAACGCTCTAGAACTATAGGTCGGATTAAATTTATTTTTCTTTTTGTACGAGCTACGTTCATCGGGAATGATTTGAATGTATACTTTTCTAGAAAATGTTAAATTAAAATAATTCTACGCTTTTTTACAGCCGCAAGCCTAGACTCCAGTCTCGCGGGGAACACCCTTGCCGCCGATGACATCTTCTCAAGCAGCCACGTAGTGCTTGCACTTTCTCATAATTACGAAAAATTATAGAATGTTTAAATTATAAATAGTAAATCATCATATTACGGTAAAATTTCATACAAATCCATTCAGTAGTTTTTGCGTGAAAGTGGAACAAACGTCCATCCTCACAAAATTTTACATCTATAATATTATCTAAGCATATAAAGAATAAATAAAGTAGGGTTTTACCCTATAATAATAATAATATTTATAATTTACTGTTTTTTTTTTCTATTCTGTAACAATATCCTAATTGATACCCATTAGAAAAAAAAAATAAGTAAATTACATATATATCATCGAAACTAAACCTAACCTAAATCTCAATATGCAGAGTTCCAGTTTAGTAATTTAGTTCAGCTAGAAATGCGGTTGACGTGCTAACGCTGTGGTCAGGCTTCGGCGACTTGACAAACACAGCCAGCGTTGTATAAGTGAATTTACTGTTCTCATCACTGGTAACTATCTATTTAACAGAAAATACTATGTGATTATTGTTTTTTGACGCTACTTTTGGTGCGTAGTGGTTGCCGGTACAAATCTTGTTTGGAAAATATTATGTTTTTATATTATTTTTGTTTATGGTATAAAGCGTGGGGTTGGTTTTTATCCCCCAGGAACTTTATTTCACTATCGATACTTTTACAAAAGAATAAATTACAAGCTAGCGGCCCCCGCGTGGCTTCGTCCTTGGGTGCCGCTAATTCGTAGTTTATTCTTCTTTATTATTATTTCTTTTTATTTAATATTATATTATAGTATTTAGGGAAAAAAATGATTTCTAGTACGGTTATTTATAATGTTATTACACTTGTCAACACTGTTATTATAGTGAAAGTGTCATAAAAATTGGTTTAACTGTTCCGAAGATTAACCAGGCCGAACAGAAAGGCAGTTAGACAAAATTATTTTTGTATGTCTTGTATTGTGTGTCTTAGTATAGTTTAAAAAACTGTATGTACTTTAAAAAAATATATTGAAATCACAGTAAGACATCTCAATTTTTGAACAAGAACAGTTTTTTTACATTTTTATGTATTTTTATATAGAAACATGATAAAACCTAAAGTAATTGGTGTGGGTGTAGCGTAAAATTACTTGTCTAAAATAATTACTTAAGCATTCTCTTGAAGATGTTTAACGTTATGTTCAGGTCGCACGCAAATATAGAACTTAGAAAGTTTAGATAGGTTTTGTAATAATTATTATATTATTTTATTATATTATATTTTCCGGATTTTATTTGGCTAGGTACATTGTAGTGAAATAAATATTTGTTTATAGAGTGGTTTTCTCATCACAACATTAAAAGAAACCATCGTTTTAAGTACTCTATAAAAGCTTAATACAATTAAAACGGAAGATAGTTTGGCAAAAATTAAAAAGTTTTGTTTAATCAAATAAATAATGCCATTTGTTAAGAGTGACGCACACAAATAGAAACCTATCAAAGTGACAATATCGCAGTACGTAAATATCGATTCGTAGACATTGGCGGTGAAGTTAAACGTTATTTAGGTTTATTATAGAAAATAAATAATTGCGTAAAATAGAACGAGAGATATCCGTATCTCCTTCTCGAATGTTTTTTGAAAATGAAAGCGGCAGTAGCTGCGTCACACATATAGTATGGATAAAAGTAAAGAATCTTGATATTTTTTTTAGGTATGCGTTTGAAATATTTAAACCTATATGTTGCCCCCGTAAATGGAGCACAGACGCTTCCATAATACGCTTCTGTATAGATTTAAAGTTTTATTTTATTGATATTACCAATTTTAATGCTTTGCCAGGACAAATATAAATTACGTTATAATCCTTTGTTAAGTACATTATTCGTGACTCCAAACTGGTTAAACAATTAAATAATTAGTTTAAGTTCAAAAACAAGTAAACAAAAATTTTATTTCAACATTTGCTGACATTGTAACACGAAACATAAATAAATATTAGGTACTATTACAGTAAAACAGAACAAAACCTGCCTATATGTGAGAAAATGAAATTCCAAATATAGCTTATAAAGTGGATTGACGATTAGGGGCACAAGTACTACTCGGAGCTCCTCATTCGATTAAGCAATCCCAAGATAAGCAGAGGGAACTTAGTGGTAAGACACTCCGTTCCACATTTTCCGCTGAATTTTGCGAAATAAAAACAGTAATTTTTCGCTTGCCATGTCTAACCATTTTATTATGCAAATAAGGAATTTAATTACAAGTGAGTAAAGTGATTTATGTATTTGAAAAACAAGGTTCTCTTTTATAAATCTATTTGATCAACCCCTTTATAAGTCCTTATAAAATACAATGAGAAAACAAATTTATACTTAGCAATGTGAGCTATTCAAAGCTCTATTTTCAAGCATTTCGTAATGGTTGAAATTGGGTACTTCGTATCTTATTAACATTTAGACATGCATGGGTATCTAGATTTCTATACCTACTAATATTATAAAGTTGAGATTTTGAAATTTGATTCGATTTGATTTTGAAAAAATAAAATCCGATGATGGGCACTCCTTAAAAGGTAAATTTTCCACGCAACGTACGTTTTACAGCACTGTGAGCCGTCGTGGCGCAGGGTCATATAGATGTGACCGTAACCATGACCTTTGTGGGTTCGATTCCCACTTTGGATAATGATCTATTATTTATTTATTTTTTCACTTATTCGCTTTTTCTTTGCCTTGGTACTAACCAGTTGAGATGCATATATCAAAACCCCGCTTCATCCTGTTACCAGAGCAAATGAAAATAACTAATTCCCTCAAGTGCGATTCGAACACAGAAGAAGATATGACGGACATGACGAAATGAATTCAAAACACTTGAAAACTAAAGATGTCATTCTATTTTAACTCCATTTAAGCTCTCATCCCATTCTTATCTTACTAGATAGTGCCAGTGTTTCTGCGAACGATATGTTTACATTCAATTTTCTATCTCGAGAATTGCTAGTTCTAGCTTTGTTAAATTTGTGAGTTAAATTTAACTTTATAAATGCAATAGCTTTTGTATTAACTTTAAAAGCGTTATTGATTCAGCTGTAAGTGTGTTATTTTCCAATAATCTATGAACGATATGGCTGTGAGTTGTAATTTAACTTGAAATTTTGTAAAAATACCTATACTTTTTGTGTAGTGAAATATTTCATATTTTCATGCATGGCGTGGAGAAGATAGTAAACGGAAGTGTTTTCATATGAACGGACTTTCTTAACACTAGGTTTCCAACCCTGTACCTATCTTGCTCTGTGTGATCCCACAGCGTGAAATTAAGAAAATAGCGGAACTCAACGCCGCGTTTAGACTGTATATTTAAAAAAAATGCCTAAAATATACCATACTGTATAATAATATATGTGATATGTTAGAACATATAAGGCAACGTTGCTTTTGCAAACAAACCCTCAAGGCAGTATGTTGACACTAAACATGTTATGTTTATCATTCAACACTTCGTATACAAATATTGGCATATTGTAAGAGAAGGGTTGACTTAAAATATTCTAAGCTTAGCGTATGTTGATTTAGTACTACTACTTTTATGAGAAAATGGGCATAAATCAGAGTGACAAAAAAAGCGGAAAGCTTCACGCTGTATCCCGCATACAGTAGAGTAGCCGGGGGGACCTAGTGGTATGAAACTCTGTTTTGAAATTGAATGCAGGATCTACATCTATCGATCTCCAAAAGATTATTGTAATGTTAAGCAATTACCACTTATCTGATCGCCTTAATGTGAATCGTAACTAAATCATATTGTATATTTTTCGTTAAAAGTTATTATCTTTATATTATATTTGGCATAAGTATCTGTCTATATAGATGTTTTCTTCGTACTATAAATGCAGTTTCGGCGATGGCGAGAGTGGCTCTTGTATCTTGCATGAACCTAGGACAAGGTTATTTTGTTCCCCATTTTTGGCCGAATTCTGGAATACTTTTTTGTAATATTTTTAACTTGCCAACAAAAGTAAACTTCCCATTTTATTGCCGTCGCTATAATCAGATGACCATTGTTGCAAAATGGAACAGCGTCCCATGTCACAATCCTTATGGGTTCAATCAGTGGAGTCTTTCTGATTACTTAACTCTATTGTTAACTTACCTATGTGGAATGGAGGTGAACATAAAACTGGTTTTTCATACAAATGAAATCAGGTACAGAACCAAGTATTACCTAAATACAAAACAAAGAGAATCATCAATCTTATTCAAATTGAACTTTGCGACACCTAATGCGACACTACATAAGATAGGAATAAATTTTTCAACCTTAGCTCGCGCTGACTGATCGGAGTGCCAGGGGGCAACGTTTCCATCATTTGTCTTTTGGTTGACCCAAATTCCTAGATATGACAAATTATTATGTAAGTATAATTTTGTTTGTTCTTTTTTTGTAGCTTCACGCTGTATCCTGCTGTAATAGGGTAGGCAGAAGGAACCTGGGAACCTAGTGTTAAGACAGTCTGAAACTATTAAGACAATTCCGTTTTCCCACTTTCCTCCAAAATCTGTAGGCATAGAGAGTCGGAAATCAACGCCGCTTCGCCTTGACACCAGAGCGAAGAAATGAAAATATTAAATAATCAGTTTGGATCAAAGCTACAACATGTCGCCTTTACAGTCACACGCTTTTGCCCCTGCGCCACGACTGGCCACATATCTATTTGTAGTTATACTTACAACAATTACATTTTATGTAATAAAATATATTCGTAAGAGGCTGTCGTGGCCCACGGGCACAAGGATGTGACTGTAACGCGATGGTTGTGCGTTCGATCCCCACTCGAGGAAATGAAATATTTGCTTAAAATTTATATTGCTATTTCTTCGCTCTGGTTTCGAGGCAAAAGCTGATTTATTCAATATAAAAAAAAACAATGTGAAAACCAAGTAGCACTCGAGACTCCAACAATAGATTGGTAAATGGACGTCCTGAGTACCCTTTGATATCCTTAATGCATTATCGATCGCTAACTCCAATTGTTTACTTACAAGATTCTATTAAGAACATAATATTTTTAATGGAAACTAAAATATTGGTTTCTTGGATATGTGAAAATAATTATAATTATTTTTCTTTTAAATTTTCCTAGTAGCTAGTATGTACAGCACTGAATATATGGAAAGTAATACATAGAATTTTATTTACAAAAACTACTAAACGCATTTCGATGCAATTTTACAGTAATATAATATAGCATTTACATCAGAATAACATTAACTAAAACTGATGTAAAGATTTGGCTATAATATAATGATAACATCAAGCCGGCGAAGCCGCGAACGGGTTGCTAGTACATAACGAATTCATTATAATATAGCGAGCCGAATAACGTGTAGTAGAGTATGCATTAGAAAAGAGTCACGATCCTCATGATTTATCTGCAGCGCTCGCGAGCTCGTCCCTACTACGTTTTCTAGTACACTTGGTAACAAAGTTTTATATCGTGAAAGTTCAGTTTTATAACTCTTGAATTATTAAATATATGTTTTAAAGGAAAGAAACTGTTTTTGAAAGTTTTTCAGTGCCTTCACCCAACATGCAGTTTTTCCAGATGAATGGTAAATAGATTGCGCAACGGGTTCCCATCAATTTAAATATAATACAAATATGCTTGTTTAATAGCCTCTCTTATTTTTTGTTCCTTATTTAGGAATATATAATTCGATAGTCCCGAGGTAAAACATCGCAAATGTTAAAAAAAATTGTTTATGCGTTTTCCAAACCTGTCTAAAACTACCTGTTAAATCAGACTTAGGTGAGCTGACATCACTTATAAACAAAATACAGCGCAATGGCAGCAGCATGCAGAGCAGCGTGTATCTGTAGCGCAGTGGTTGTGAGTTCGATTCCAATTCGGGGTTATGAATTATGTAATTTTTTCACATCCTTACTCAGTTAACAAGACAAAGAACCACGTTGAGATCTGTCACTCAACACACAATGGCTCGGAAATTCGGCGGAAAATGGAGAGCGATATGCTTAACATTAGATTACCTTTATCTACTTTACTTTTCTATATGCGGGATACAACGTGTAAATAAAAAGAAATCTTTCTAAATAACTAAGCAACTTGAGTGTATGTCCGTACAACGATTTCACAGATCACCGATCACATTCTCCAGCTACGATTATATTTCTATGACTAAACCCAATGGCTTTTTACGTTTTTGCGACAACTTTGCCTTCTTGTCTTGTGGACTATAGAAATGTTATTTAATAATTTAAAAAAAATCTTATATATTTTTCTAAAGCATTGCTTTTGAAAATATATTTTTCAAATTTGTGTTAAATAAAATAAAATAAATTAGCTTCACGCTGTATCCCGCACACAGCAGGGTAGGCAGAGGGAACCTAGTGTAACACACTCCGTTCCCCACTTTCTGCCGAATTCTGGAGGCATTGCGTGTTGAGGGGCAGAACTCAACGCCGCGCTTAACCTCGACACCAGAGCGAAGAAATGGAAATATAAATGTAAGTAAATATTTCATCTCCTCGAGTGGGAATCGAACCCAGAACCAGTCGGTTTTGCAGTCACACCTCGTGCCGCTGCGCCACGACCGGAAATTTGTGTTAAAAGTAAAAATATATTTTTGTTACTAATTTTTTTATCTTCATTTACTTCCCATATTTTATAAAGAAGGTTCGAGAAAATCTAATCATACCTTACTTACGCTGTATGGCATATGTAACACGGTAGGCAGAGGGAACCTTGTGTTAGTTTATTTTGTTCCCTACTTGCCATAGAAATTTCGAAACATTATGAGTGGCGGAACTGAACGTAACAATTTGTTACCATAGGGAAGAAACGAAAACATTAAATGTTTATTCCCCAAGCGGGAATCGTATCCCCAACCATCGCATTTGCAATCGCACCACGACAGCCTTAAATATACTTTTTTGTAACAATTAACATTTTAACACTGCAAAAAAAAAAGAAATATTTTTTTTAAGTAATGCGTGTTTTTATGTGTGTTTTAGCTTCACGATTATTTTTATTAGATTATTTCTCAGGGATAGCAGATATCAGAGGAGGTAGAGGGAACCTGGAACCTCAACGCCGCACTTCGCCGTTCGTACCATAGCGAGGAAATGAAAATAATAATTAATACTTACTCTAATCAAACCAATATCTATATGGACGTAACACCACAATTTCCAAATTGAGGTTAGCCTTAGCACTAGTAATAAACCGTAATATACCGTAATGGCGTTCTAAAATTACTATTAATTGAACATTAAAACCTCATATACAGAACAATAGAAACGAATGAATTAAAGCCATAACTAATTTAGTTTTGGATAATGGTTTATATAGGATTATATAGAAACATATATTTTTTTAAGTCCACGCTGTATTCTGCTTATAGTAAGGTGGGCAGGGGGAACCAGATCAGACCTAAGACATTCCGTTCCACGGAAGTTAATATCGCGTTTTTTGTCTTCTTGTCAGAGCTGTGACACGACACACTCAATAAGTGAATATGATAATTTTATTGTATATTATTTTTTTTCTAGTGGGAACCCACAACCTTTTGTGCTTACAAGCGCATATATATTAGCATAATAATGTATGTAAGTACAAGACATCAAAAAATGATTACCATAGTGTGTTTCATCAAAATAAAATAAAATCAAATCACCTTCATGCATATAGCAGGGTAGGCAGAAGGTACCTAGTGCTAACACATTCCTTTCTCTACTTGCCGATGATTTTTTCAGGTATGACGTGTGTAGTGACAGGACTCAAAGCCGGACCTTTTTCCTTGGTGCCAGAGCAAAGAAATCAAAAATGCAAATATTAATAAACAGTAATTCAATCCCCTGAGCGGGTTCGAAGCCACAACCGTCGCGTTACAGTCACACCTTTGTGCCCCTGCGCCACGTCGGTCTCAAATAAAATATATATTCAAATTATTTTGACTCATATATACTAGTATACAAAATATAAGCTTTAAACTGTTTAAGGTTTTGTAATAAGTTTAAATTTAACTGACCGCAATTGGAGCGTACACAGGTCATTGGTTCTGGTTAATCTCATACTGATATTTGTTAAACGAATCTTTCCATAGGTAATCAAATTGGAAATAAAATTAAAAAGATATATAATTATCAATTTTTTTGCTTTTGAATTTAATAATAAAATATTTAAAATATTAAAGTGTTTGTAAGTACATAATTCTGAGTTTCACTTTTTCGCATTAAATATGAAATTTTCTATAATAAGCGCTATAAAATATGCTCTGAGCTTAAATTTATATTAGTTTAAAATCGAAGTTTTTGTTTTTTTTTTGTTTTTTAATAACTTCTTAAGAATTGTACTTTAGGTCCTAATTCCATCATCAGACCAGTTCGATGATGCCATATCATTGTATTGTCACCTAAGCATCGTAAAATTTTTATGATGACCCAAATCAGTTAAATTCAGTTTCTTAGATATTATTACATTATTATATTATATCTACTAATATGACTGTAAGTTTGTTTGTTACACTTTCCCACAAAACTACTTAACCGATTATCATGAAATGTTGTACATATATTCTTACATTTATTACAAAGGATATATAACACTTTGTTTTAATATTATCCTTTGGCTAAAATATAAAAATGAGCGAAACCGCTTTTGAGTCTTTAGTAAATAATATATAGTTAGTTACACACGTACATAAGATACAAGTCGTCCTAATAAAATCTTAATTAAATAAATTATTACTATTATTATTATACACGTATTAAAAAGACTGATATAACCTTCGTTGTAAAAATAGCAATTTGGAAAATTTCTGAACCGCCAAAGGCCAGTAAATGTGATAAAGAGGTGTTGAAAAGAAATTATTTTTTCTCAATAGAAATTTTTCATTGAAAGCCGCCAAAGGGGAAAGGGTGGTTATACTGAGAAAAGTCTAACGCTATTCAATGAGACACGGTTGCCTCTTATACACTGTGATATACAATCGTTTAATATTTTTTTAGCTCCATGCTGTATCTTGCATATAGCAGAGTAGGCAGAGGGAACCTAGTCTATGACACTCCGTTCCCCACGCATTGCTCATTTATCGAGATAGAATGTTTTGTTTGGAGGATTTCAACGCTCCACTATTTAAATAGATTTTTCTCTCTCATTTTTCCCATCCCCGTTATTACCGAAAAAAAAACGAACTAGCCTTCATATTGCAAAGTTTAAATTTTTTAAATCTAGAAGTACGTTGTAGGTACGTCTGTAAATTGTCTGTCAGCCACAGAGTAACGGAAGTTTTGTATATACAGATTTATTTACTTTTTGATGCAGATTTAAGTTAAAACGAATCGTGTTAAGCTACTAAATTAACATAAATATTAGTAGTTAGCAGGTAATGGTTTAAATGCATAAATAACGAAGTATGAAAAATAAAAAAATTAAACAAACTATTATATTAGTATTTTCTTTTTTAAAATAAAAATAATACTACTACTACTTGTCTGACTGACTGAGGCCAGACGTGGCGGCACGAGGTGTGACTGTAAAACCGACTGGTTGTGGGTTCGATCCCCACTCGAGGAGATGAAATATTTATTTAAATATTTCCATTTCTTCGCTCTGGTGTTGAGGTTAAGCGCGGCGTTGAGTTCTGCCACTCAACACGCAATGGCTCCAGAATTCGGCAGAAAGTGGGGAACGAAGTGTCTTAACACTAGGTTCCCTCTGCCTACCCTGCTGTGTGCGGGATACAGCGTGAAGCTGACTACTACTACTTTAGGTATATTTCATGCTAAAATATTTCACGAGAAGCGACGGTTCTCAACGACGCGCCGTGTGTCATTTTATTAGGCTTAATTGAAATAAAAACAAAAGATTTCGCCGTAAGGCGATATATATAAGGGAACCCATAACCCTCGATGTGTATTACGATGGCACTTTTAAACGATTTAAAGTATTACGGAGGGAGAAGAGAGCATTAGATGGAACGTTGTGTTAAAATTCTTCGTTCCGGAAACCATAAACAGAACTCGACGCCATGCTTTGTTTTTATAAGAGCGAGGAAATTAAAATAAAAAAATTAAAAAATAAATAAATTAGCTTCACGCTGTATCCCGCACACAGCAGGGTAGGCAGAGGGAACCTAGTGTTAAGATACTCGGTTCCCCACTTTTTGCCGAATTCTGGAGGCATTGCGTGTTGAGTGGCAGAACTCAACGCCGCGCTTAACCTCGACACCAGAGCGAAGAAATGGAAATATAAATTTAAGTAAATATTTCATCTCCTCGAGTGGGGATCGAACCCACAACCAGTCGGTTTTGCAGTCACACCTCGTGCCGCTGAGCCACGAGGTGTGACCTCAAATTAAAATAATTCATACTAAACCGGCCTCAAATTAAAATAATTCATACTAAATGAATCAGGAACCCACAACCGTTGCATTTACATTTGGTTACTGTACCTACCACTGCGCCAGGACGACCTCTAATCCAATTACCTGCTAACTACTAATATTTTATATTGATTTTAACCAGTTAAAATAATTTATTTTTTATCGACATTCTCCCTAACAGTGTGTCACATACGATTAAGGTGCCTTTTTGTGAAATTAGATTGCACCCTTTCTATACTGAACCCTTTGCTTTTATTTGTCCTGGACCCTATTTAGTCGTTGTGTTGTATCGGACAGCCATTGTGAGTGTAATTATGTTTGAAATAAAAAAATATGCTTGCTATTTCGATATATAAATTAAGTTTCATTTAATATGATATTATAAATAGACTGACGGTACTGACTATACTGACTTTAGTGGTAAAATATACTTACATTTGGAAAGTATTAATAATAATATATTCTTATATTCTTGAATATTGTTTCTTTATAAAAGATGTGATAGTGTCGGTATTATAGAAAATATAGGTAGGTATTATATTCGCATTCAAATCTCCGCGATGGTAAAAACTATACTTACACGCGTATATAGGTTTTTTTTAATTTCACCGTTGATAAAAATTTGATAAATTGATTGATTTGAATTAATAGACAAAGTGTAGTTCCACCACCTAACACGAAAAATCTTTTGGAGTTTTTAACACTGGATTTCCTCCGCCTACCCTGCTCTGCGGGAAACAGCGTGAAATGAAAAATTTAAAATGTATATCTATACAAAAGTTCATAAAGATTGATATTGCAGAATATACCACACATTCATCGTCCCCCAACAAGGCTTATTTTTGTTCGAAACCGCGGTTTTATTTTAACAAATAACGGCGAGTTGATTGCAAAAGTTTATTCGGAAAAATTTTTGGTAAGAGAGAAACTATTATTTTGCTGTGGGCTTTGATACACCGTTATATTTTATGTATTTTTGGTAAAGTAGAAGAGAAAATAATTATAAATGTGAACGACAGTGAGGATTTTTAATAAAAATGTATTCCACATTTACTTGAAATACGAGTACCAAGAGATGTTCTACCTAATAAGAAATTATTTAGTTTTCTATGCTAAAAACAAAATTTAAAATCTTTGCTATCGCTTGTACCTAAAAACAAATAGTTTATGGCATTCCATTCATAAAATATTTAAATACACCATGATGTATTGCGACAAAGCGTGACTGTAAATGTTGTGGGTTCGATTCCTACTTAGGAAAATGAATTACTTTAAGGTAAATACGTAGTATTGCCAATAAACTTGCCTCGACATTAATGTCTCGAATTTGGACGTAAAGTAAAGACCGAAGTGTCTCAACATTCGGTTTTTTATGCCTATCTTGCCATATTATGCAAATATAACCTAATCAAACTTTCACGAAACTATCCTTGAAGTGTATCCATATCAATAGATAAGAATCATCGAAATCGGTTGGCGTGGTGTTAAGTTATTCATCCACTTGTCGCGCATACACCTAATGCAATTTAAGACTTATGTGATTTTTTCATCGATATCTTTGTCAGAAATAGATTTAATTAAAATGGGACCAAACGGAAAGCACTAGCTTTCAAATAAAAAAAACAAAAGTTCTGAGATAACACACATAAAAAATCACATACAGTCGAATTGAAAACCTCCTTTTCTTACAGAGGTTCTTAAAAAAGTGTGAGGCTTCACATATTTCACTAACATTAAACATTTCCTCCGAAATATTAGAAGGAACCCTAAATTCGTGAATATCATATGCATTTTTGTCACAAGAGACAACTTTCATTTGTGGTTTTGGATTGTTTTTTTTTTTCGTACAACAGATTCATATTTGATATAACGTCATAAAAGTTTCTAACGGTTAATATTTTTATAGACATATGTATGTTTGTATGTATGTATATGTTACCGGCAATAGTATAACTTCTATTCTATACAATATCTCGGCTATGTATGTATAGTCAATATTTGAAATAATGTGTCCATTCAGACTTTGCCTAAGTAAATCAAAAATTAAAATCAGCTTCACACTGTATCCCGCACACAGTAGGGTAGGCCCACTTTCCGCCGAAATCTGGACGGCTTTGCTTGTTGAGTGGCAGAACAGAACTCAACGCCGCGCTTTGCCTCGACACCAGAGCGAAGAAATGAAAATATAAATTTAAATAAATATATCCTTTCCTCAAGTGGGGATCGAATCCACAACCAGTCGATTTTACAATCACACTTTGTGCTCCTGCACCACGAGGTAATAAAAGAAATTCTTAGGGATTGTAACTATAAAGTACCTGCTTTTCCACCGGCAATGCGTAAAATAAATAGATCTTGGTCCATATTTCTTTACTCGAGCAACAGATTTAGCGGTTTTTAAATTGAAATTAGGTTCGTTTAGGTTAGACACATTTTTAAATTTAAAAATAACTTACTTAACCTAACCTGCACTTAAAATCCGGTAAATCTGTAGCTGCGGTATACATACGTATAAAATGTAAGTATATTTCTCAAAAACTTTTGTTACGAGTATGTAACTAGCGACAAAGCCGTTTTTTAATTGTCGTACTTAGAACGTATTTATTTCTTACTAGCAGACGCGGCTTCGCCCGCTTGAATTATTTTAATATTCATAAAATTATTTTAATTTCTCAATATGGTTAGTAAGAAAATATGAGCCTAAATAATCAAAATAAACCCAAAAATATATTATATATAAGTAGATGGAGATAGAGGTAGATAAAATTTCTTATATTAGAATAAAATAAATAAAAGTACCTAAGAGAAATTCTTAACATAAAAAATAATACCCCTAAATATTTGAAATCAACATAAAGAAATTATAATAAACAATAAATAATCATATACAAATGAACAGTAGTTTTAAAAATGTATGAAAATTACAAAAACGTCAAAGTCTGCCCGTTCGAGTCGGTCCTACCGTGCGGCTCGTAGGCTAGGTCATTTTGAATCAGTGATATCTTCTTAAATACTTATTAGAATGATGTAAGAAAGAAAAGTATAATTTCAATCTAGATTAAATGCTTGATCTAGATTATTATATTTATTTTGATAAAAACGAATACCAAATTATAGAAAATACATTACAATAAACCGACAAATTTAAATTTAAATGAAATTTATTAAAACGGTTACTGTGGCCCCAACCTTCAGAGAAAACCATATACCATCGCAGACTTTTTTATAGATTTTACACAATATGTTCGTAGAACATTATTTTAATGTGTCTAATAAGGTTGAGTCAGCGCTCGTCATGTAAGCGTTCATGAAGCCTATGTCGGGAGATCTTTTCTTAAAACAACCAAATTCCTTATTGCTTAACAACGGTTGTTATTAACATGTCAGACAATAAATTGCAAATATATACAAAAAAAAAATATTAGTCATATATATCGAGAATATTACAAATATGAGAAAAAAGTAACCTATTTTCATCCCAAGACCCTCAAGTATCTCTATATGAAATTTTATCACAATCGTATCAGCGGTTTGGCTCTGATTGCAACACAGACAGACAGACAGACTTACAAATTTATAATTAAGTGTGGATTTAATTCTTTATATAATTTCGTCATTTCTTAGTGTGAGCAATGAACCAAGTCTATTTTTTATATTAACGTAGATTGTATAGTAAAAACCGTACAACCTTTGTGTGTCCTCCATTCGACGTATCATTTTGAAAGTTATTAGTGCTCAAATGGCAGTTTCGGGACGCTATAATCAAAGAACAGAACAGTAGTATAACCATTATTCTATGTATATATAATGTAATGTATACTGAGAGACAGAACATTGCCGCTGTAAAACTGTAAGTATATGATAAAAACAAGATATGAGGCCAGTCGTGGCGCAGGAGCACAAAGTGTGGCGGTAAAATCGAATGGTTGTGGGTTCAATCCCCACACGTGGAAGTGAAATATTTATATACATTTTATTGCTCTGATTTCGAGGCAAAGCGGCGTTAAGTTCCGCCACTCAACACGCAATGCCACCAGGACTCGTTCTTAAGAAGTCTCAGTCTCAGTTCGTAAGAAAACATAATTAATACCTTGTTTTCAATGTTCTTACTAGCTATAGTGAAAATATCTCAGGATTAATTGCCTTTACCTTAAAAGGACCTTAGGAAAAATTGGAGGTATAAACAATAAATGATGAACAATGTCTTAAAATAGTTTAAGTGTATTCAAATATTTAATTAAATAATGATGAATAAGATTATTTTGAATTAGTATGATCTTAATTTACTTAGTATTTTTTTAAACATTAATTTTCTGAGCATGTTTAAAAAAATTGTTTCATTTCGTCACGAAAAATCTCGCGTATAAACTATAAAGTGTTCGTGTAACAGTTCCACTATTATACATAGACAGTCGGTGCGTCTGTCTGGACTACACAATAGATGGAGGAGTCACTTCCAGGTGGAGATGGCTTAATACTTAACGACCCCCGTTGGATTGTAGTGTGGTGTAAATTAAAGGACATTAGATATTAAGATTATGAATCAAAAGGTGGCGTTAAATTCCGCTACACCTATATTAATCAAGGGAAAAATGGTAAAAGAATTGAACTGAATGTTTAAATGTTTGGCGCTCTATATGGGTAGGTTTTTTTTGCTTCACACTGTATTTGTGTAGCAGGGTAGTCTTAGTATCAAGACACTCTGTTCCTGTATTTTTGCCCAATTTTCGAGACACTGTGTTCGCATTGCAGAATTTACCGCCGTACTTTGTCCTATTGCTAGAGAAATTATAAAAAAATATTGACGCGGAATATCATCGGCATCCCAGGCTGCGCCATTGCTCCATGGAGGCCTCATAAATCATGAAATTATTCTTAGCTTCATGTATTTGCTTGTTATGCGATTTTATTATTAGTTTTTTAATTTGTCCCTCTGCCTTTAAATATTACGGGTACATGTTGCAAGAAAAGCACTATTTGGTTGTATAACTCAGTAGCGGCCCACTCGCAGGTTCGCCCGCATACCACCAATAATATCATCGGCGGCAAAAGCGTTTCCCGCGGAACTCGAACCTAATCTTGAGACCGTAAACAGAGAGGTAATTTTACATTTTCTCGAAAAGTATACGTCCAAATTACATACGATAATTTCTGAAGTTTCTTTCTTCATAAAATTTTCTTGACAATGAAATAACTTTCGCTCTTAATTGTCAAATAAAAAACTGATAAATATCACTTTACAATTTACAATATTTTTTCGTCAAAAAATGCCTTATTTGAGTTATTTACAAGAGATGTATACCGTGTCGCGGACTTTTTTTAGAATTAATAAAATTGAATAATTTTGTCATACAATGTAGTGACATACATTTAGCAATTTTTGGAGCGCACGCGCTTAAAGCGTTTCGATAGCGAACAAGCGAACCAGCAAGCTTATAGCACTCTTCCATTTTATTATATTAGAATAGGATACAAAAAATAATAGATGCTTGTAGCAAATTTGAAGTGACACGATACACGCGATTTTACTTCGTAAATTAGTGCTAACTTGTACCAAACTCTAAAATGTCTCTCTATACATAACGCGTAAAGCGTGAAAAGAACTCCTGACGTCTTCATGAAAGATTAATTTTGGAAGCCAATTCTTTTACAGAAGTCCGCCCGTTGGGAGTAAAAAGTACAAAGGTATGTCTTTATTTACGCAATACGAAATTGAATTGTAATGCCAAAAAACCCTTAATAATATCTTTTGTATCATTAATTATTATTTATTCCTGAACAGAAGTTGCCAATGTTATATTATTTATAAAATCTCATTTTTCACGTATTTGGTAGTTGAACCCAGCGCCACGACTGGCCTCAACGGCTAGTCGTGGCGCAACGGCATAAGGTGTGACTGTAAAACCGACTGGTTGTGGGTTCGATCCCCACTCGAGGAGATGAAATATTGACTTAAATTTATATTTCCATTTCTTCGCTCTGGTGTCGAGGAGTTCTGTCACTCAACACGCAATGCCTCCAGAATTCGGCAGAAAGTGGGGAACGGAGTGTCTTAATACACTAGGTTCCCTCTGCCTACCCTGCAGTGTGCGGGATACAGCGTAAAGCTGATTTATTTGATTTATTTATTTTGGTAGTTGAGCCAAAATGGCCGCAAAAAAGAAAACTATACCTAATTTTATATAAGTATTAAATATTTTTGAAAAGCGAATATTTTTGGAATTAATTCTTTTGTGTTTTCTTTTGTATTCTATATAAAAAAATAAATCAGCTAAACGCTAATCCGAATTCCGCACGCAGCAGAACTAGTTTTAAGACACATTGCGTGTTGAGTGGCAAAACTTAAAGCCGCACTTTGTCTTATTATTAGACCTAGAAATCTTGACTCAAGACCAGAGTGAAGAAATGAAAATATAATTGTAAATGTAAATTTTTCTTTTTCTTTTCTTTTCTACATTTTACGAAAAATTATGATGCGACGTTAAAAATACTGTAAGAAATCCTCAGATTGGTATTCAAATCCTAATTGGTATAAAAAATTATGACAAAAAAAAATCCGCCTAAAACCTATTAGATATGATACTGAAAAAAAGTCATATAAAGTATTAAATATGAAAAGTTAGCAAGATTAGTCGATCATCGAATATTTTGTGATTATAAACAAACGCCAGCGAGCGAAGTAAACACAATTAAGGCTATTGACGTTAGTCCAACATAAAGCTGATTGTGCACAGAATTTCGAAATAAAGCCTCATTCATATAATGTAGAAATTTACAAAACTTTGCTAAACAGTGTTATGATTGAAAGTAGTAAATATGACAATTATATAATTACACAAAAATACTTGAAATATTAAAAAATATCTGAAATGACTTTGAATAAATTAAAAAATAATATGTTTGGCTAGATTGTTTTTGTTTACTCCATAACATGCGTAAGACTTTTTTTTCCACACTGTAATCTGTATTTAGCGGGGTAAGAATTGGAAACCTAGTAACTATTACGACGCCTCGTATTGAATGGTGGAACTCAACGCCGTACTTGTCAAGGCAAGAGCAAGAAAATAAAAGCAATTAATTCCTCATAGTTAGAATCGAGCACTAGATGTTTAGGAGATGAAGGTTTTTTGTGGTTATTAGGGATGGTATGGAAAAAAATTAAATATGTATTAATATTAAATAAAACCTATAGGATTTATTGATATTACTCATTTTATAGAGACCTCGCGATATACATTCACTGGACGTCTAGCATAATCGATTTTAATTGATTCCAAGCTAAAGCGTGAACGTCACGCGTATCTGGCCAACGGGGACTAAACGTGGCAGTAAATAAAGCCGGTTGCATATTGACTTGCGTATATTATAAGTGTTTTGTATACATACATACATAATGTAGATATTTTGAGGCCATTATGGCACAATGAGACTGTGGCAGCCTGTCGATGGATGTGGGTTCAATTGGCACTCGGGATATGATTTTTTAAAAAAACCAAATTTCGTAAGGCAAAACATCGCGGCGGAATCCATCGATTACAAATGAGTCTCAAAAACCGGACAAGTGCGAATCGGGCTCGCTCACTGAGAGTTTTGTACAATAATTTGAGGTCTCGAGCTTTTTCTGAAATTTAAGCTTAACTTAGCCATAGCCTTTTTATCTGATACCTCACTTGAACTAGCGGCTGTAACATCACATTTTGCCTCTTTTTCAAGGCTATTATTTTTTAAGATTTAACCACAAATATACTTTAGATTTTTTCCCGAACTAGTGCTACTTGTAGATGTTAGATGCCAAATTTCATAATTAAAAGTCAACCGAAAGTACCCTATTAATTTTGACTCCCTTTATAGTGTCGAAATACGCGTAATATTTTTTGTGATATAAGCGGCTATATCTTTTTTTTAAATAAATGTAGAAATACATTTCTTCTGGAAACCATGAACCATCTGAGCATATGGTTTGAATTTCAACTCGATATCTCTAAGCATTCCTGAGATAAAGACTAAAGGGGGATAAGACAGACAGACAGACGGACAACAAAGTGATCTAATAAGGATTCCTTTTTCCTTAAAAGGAACGAAACCCTTAAAATGGACTTAACGTGGCAGAGTGGCTTGACACTATACCTGCCCTGTTCTGCGTTCTGCATTGTAATTTATTGCGTTCTGCATTGTAATTTATATGGTATGATTAAAAAATGACATGTTATCTTTCACATAGTACTTTTTAAAGAAATATTAAGATAGATTAAAAAAAATAATGGCACAATACAAAAGAAAAAGAAAACAAAATGCATAGGTACAAAATACATCTTTGTATATAACAAACACAAGACCTACAGACCACAAGAACAACACAGAGACAAATATGCGGTTGAGGGCTTTAACCGCAGAGGGGTTCTTATTGACACCATATTATATTCTGTTTTTTTCTTTTATTTTAACATGCGAAGCGAACGAGGCTGTTGTGGTTTAATGGCACAAGAGAGTTGTGAGTTCGATTCCCACTTATAATTTTCTCGTTCTCGTAGCGAGCCGCCACTCCACACGCAAAACCTTGAAGATGTCGTGGAAAATGGGGAACGGAGTGTCCTAACCAGTAAGTTCCCATGTTCAAAAATATGGATAACGATAATGAGAACACATTTAACGATAAAGATATTAAGTTCGTAGTGTTGAGATTTTTTATATAGCTAGACCACAGTAGGAAAATTAATCTAGTGTGACTGAAAGTCAAAGAAAGGGTAAAAGTAAGTATCATATGAACGCTGAAATCTATACTAATAAAATAAAGCGGAAGAGTTTCTTTGTTTTTTGTTTGTATAAGCGCTAATATCTCTAGATCTACTGGTCTGATTTTTTTAAATTCTGTATGAAAGCTTTATTCCTCATGAGTGCTATAGGCAATTTACCAATACGGTGTAATTCTTAGGTAATAGGTCGAGATCCCATTGTTTAGAACTGTAGGGATCTGTTAAGTATATGCAGAAAACTATTTTAAAATGAAATCATCCTTATTTTCTAAATGAAATAATGAATCCATGATATTGAGTCAACCGGTGTCAAAGCAAACGAGCGAGAGATAAGTTTCATTTCAATCAATATAAGTTTCATTAAAAAAACAGATCCCTGCAGATTTAAGCAATGGGATCTCAGGCCATAAATAACACAATAACAATGAACGCCATCGAATTGCTTTAAGCACGTGCGCTGCAAAAATAATTAAATATAAATAAAGTACTTCGTATGACAAAAATATTCTATTTTATTGTTGGATTCACCTTTGTATGATTGTGATTTTACCGTTTTTTATTTGACATTGATAATGAAAGGTTATGGCATTATAAAGAAAACTTAATAAAGATAAACTTTTGTCTTTATAGTATATAATTTAGACGTATATACACTTCTAGAGAAAATGCAAAATTAAATTAATTCAACGCTCTGTTTGCAGCCGCAAGTCTAGGTTCGACTTGCTGCTAGGGAGGCGGCCTTGCCGCTTATGACATAAAGCAGCCGCGTAGTGTATTATGAAAACAAGTAATTCATGATTGAATGTATTAATCTGTTCAGCATAATAAAAGTATTAAAGGTAGTGACCGGGTGAGTGGGCCGCTAGTTTGATATAAAGTGTAATGGAACGTAAAACACGTCCAAGAAAACGAGGCTTGTTAACTTTTTCGAAAATAGTAAATATCAACCACATATCGATAATTTCCTATTAAATAACTAATTCCAAATGAAAATTTAGATGTGCCAGAATTTGAATCTACAGCTCTTGGATACTGTCCAAACGTTATAGGAATCTGGTCAATTAAGCTATATATTGTCATCGTGACATCGATACTTCTATACAATTGGTACAACTATTGTAGTTATAATTATTGTTGTAAATGGATCGCTTTTTTTTCTTAAATTAAATGATTGATAGACGTATAATACATGTAGGTTGGCTAAAAAAATATCATTTAACAAAACTGTGTTAAAAGTTTTTTTTTTTTAATTTCACTACCATTACTATACCTAAAGCAGAAAGGGAGAGGGCACTTAGTGATAAGGCATTGCGTGTAGAGTAGAAATTTATTCACTTTTCTCCGAGTGAAAATCAAACCGCAACCATCCCGTTTACAGTCCGTACGTAGTGTCAGGCACTGTGGCGACAATAGCCTTTTTGAAACATTCAATAACGAAGTTAAAAGCCGGTCGTGGGGCAAAAAAGACACAACTCAAGAAAATAAAATATTTAATATTTTCATTTCCTCGCTCTAGTACCACCACGAAAAACTTAATGCCTCTAGAATTCGATGGAAAGTGGAGAACGGAAGTAATGTAATGAAAAAGGACTTTCTTAACACTAGGTTCCCAGAGCCCCTAAGCCAAACCAAATCCTAAAAACAATAAGAAATTTAGAATACGTGCGTCCGTTCTTTCGACTATAACTTCCAACGATTGATAGCGGTATTTCTATAAAAAACGAATACATACTAGTATTGTATTTTCCGTTTTGACACGTCGGTTTCCCTACGGTTTTTGGCTAACTCGTCCTTTTGGCTGTCACAACCAGTGGAAAAAATATTCTGAATGTTACAATTTTTTTTGATGTTTCATGAATACTTTTATGCAATGCAAAATATTCTTTTATAAAATTTCTTCTTTTGTCATTTTTTTACTAATCTTGTTACTGAAAAATGTACTACTGTATGGGTATGATTTTTTTAATATAAAATAATAATATAATTAAGAAATATATACAATACTTTTTTATTGTGCTTGCTATAGCCAAACTGGACACAAATAACCTCTTAATGATGATGGAACCAGTCCTGGCTCCATCATCATTAATTTATACCATTAAGCAAACCTTAATTTCATTATGTGAACATGTTTATGCGTTTTTATGTAACAAACGGATTCCAATTTTATGCTTGTAGCATCATAGCATTCTTATTTTTGCTTCGACTTTCTTATAAAAACTTAAAAAACGCAATTGCAAGAGAGAATCGAGTATTAAGACACTCCATTCCCAATTCTCCGTTTTATTTTCGAGACATTGCGTATTGAGTGGTGAATTAAAAATATAGTAGGTAATATATAAAAAGATAACATAAAATTTATAAATAGCTAAAAATATATAATATAGCTATCAGTATTGCTAAAACGGTTTTCCCATTTTCTAATTTAGTGGTCCACCTCACACGGAATGATATACTGACCGCTCCACGCTTCAATGCTACGAGCAATCTAAAGTGAAAAAGGAAGAAATATTGGATATTGTGAATTACGATCGAAATATTCCCTTACAAAGTAGATAAATTTTGAATTAGTTTGAATTGTAGGTGTAAAGTTGTAAAATTATTTTTTTGTTCATACATAATTTTTTGTGAAGTCAAAATAAAAAAGCCGGACAAGCGCGAGTTAATTTTATTGATCACTCAAAAATAATTGTGCTTAATAAATATAAATGTAGAGATACGATTTTTTCAGGAAATCAAGGGGCTAGAGATCTGAGTATATGGTTTGAATTTCAACTCAATATCTCCAAGCGACAACGTGATCTTAGAAGGGTTTATTTTTTCCTTAAAAGATACGGAACCCTAAAACCCAGTCTAATTGGACTCGCCTATCGAGGGTTCCGTACTAATTTCAGGATTGTAGGTCAATGGGAAATATAGCATAAAAAAATTGACAAACTAAAATTTGCAGACGTGTGTGCACTATTTCGTATGAAATGAACTAAAATTATAAGTTCTCCCTTTTTGCCAAATTTCTTAATTGTAGATTTACCGGATATACTCTATATGTTTTGATTACGCGACGAATAAAGTATACGAACTTAAGTTATATGTTACGTGAGTATGTTGTGAGAAATAAACTACAAATATAAGTACATAAGGACTTTTTTTCTATGTTATTTAAAAAAAAAAGAACCTTACTTAATATTTATATTTGTGGTCCTTTCCACCCAACATTTATCCTTAAGCTGCATTGACTTAAAAGCTTCAATTTTTCTTCAAAGTATCGTAGATTTGAAAAGTTGATATTAATTTTAAGTTAATAACCTAACACTATATCGAGATAAATGATCTGGACAGACGGACAGACGGGTACCGTTTTTTCTTTTAATGTACGGAACCTTAATATTACATTTCCTTGAGTAGAAATCGAACCCACAACCTGTCGCGTTTACAGTCGCTCGCTTTTGCCGACGACTGGCCTACTTCTTTCCTAAAAACGAAAAACAGTTACAGTTAGGTACATACGTACCTACACATAAAAGCTTACCTAAACAGTTTATTCCGTTTATCATCATAACTCATATTAGCAGTACACGAGGAACACCCCGTACGGTTAGGTCACGTATTTAATTCACAATTTTTCACCCCTTCGCAGCCTAATTAAATGAGGGGTGAATCGTGCTTTATCGCCGCCTGAAAATCTATGTTCCCACGATTTAACCAATATTGGTATATTAGAAATATTGCTTAAATTTTGTGTAACCTATTTTGGTATATATTGGAATATTTAAAATGAAATTAAATAAAATTTAATTTTCTGTAGAGATCCTAGTGGAGCAGAGTCACAGCGTTCGATTGATTGTTAAGCCTGACGGTTATGGATTCGATTTCAGCTCAGAGACTCAAATATTCTCCTCTCTCTGGTGACAAGGTTAAGCGCGTCGTTGAGTTTCCATATCCAAATATCTCCAAAATGTTGCGGAAAGTAGGATACGGAGTGTCTTAACACTAGGTTCCCGCTGTCTACCGTGTTAAAAGAGGGATGCCGCATTTGCGGCAAAAAAAAAATGCTTACATAAGTTTACACATACCTTAACTGCCTGAATTTATATTACGATTGATACGCAATATAAATTCAATCAATAATTTTTGAATTCAACTAAATTTATTTAACAGTTGTAAGTGCAGATTAGATAGGGTTCAGTCCTACAGTTTCCGATGGAGTCAAAAAAAATTTTGTACTGTAATTTCTTTCAAACTGCCAAATTTGTGTTAAGTAACGCACTTGAAACTACCCGTAATCTTATTGGTTTTGTTGTCATATCTACTATAATAGACAACATTCACATGATTTAATTTCCTTTCTTTAGTAAAAATAAACGGTCTGTCGATTAGAGGCGTTTAGATAGAAAACGAAGAACGGGGTTCTTTAGCACTAACTTCTCTCAGAATAATACTTCTTGTGTAAGGTAAGAAAGCAGAACTTAGCTAATAATTTTGTTTCTTTCAAAATAAAAAAACTAAAGTAAAAAAATCTTAACTAAGTAAGCCTTTATACAAACAAACTTTTATACAAACTAGCTCTAAAAAGTAGGTAAATGAGTAAATAAAACCCATAGTCTATAAACTTCAATTTTTCTTAAGAAATATGGGTTCTTTTATCAGCTTCACATTGTTTTCCGCACACAGCTGGGTAGGCAGAGGGAACCTAGCGTTAAGACAAACCGTTCCCCACTTTCCGCCGAGTTCTGGAGGCATTGCGTGTTGAGTGGCGGAACTCAACGCCGCGCTTTTGCCTGGACATCAGAGCGAAAAAATTAAAATATAAATATAAATAAATATTTTAAGCAATATGTAGTTAACACACATCTTGTGACGATGTGTGTATAAAAAAGAGTAATTCCACGTAAACAAAACCACGCGTGACCCAATTTAACATAAAACTACCAACTTTAACTTGTAAGGTCTACATGCGACATTCCCTCTAATTGTACTACTACTGTGTGGTGCGGTTCTCACAGCATACACTAACGACTGAAAAATATTGTTTAAATAAGACAAAATCTTGAAAAAGAATTATTATTTTGAAAGAAAGAATTGTTTGAGGTCTTGAAAGCGTATAAGATAAGCTCGATGATTGTTGATTCGATTCTTACTCAAGGGTACGAATTATTTTATCAAAAGAAAGATAAAAATGTCTAAAAAATTGAACGGAAATCTTTTTACGACGTTAGGACCACTGCCTACTCTGTTATGTGCAACAAAGCATGAAGCTAAAAACAAAACAATCATTTTTGTTAGTTGAACGTATAAAATAAAAAAAAAACTCAAAAATCACGAATCACGATCTTAAACAGATTTTTTATATACTAGCTGTCCGCTCGCGGGTTCGCCCGCTTGAACTACATGATTATTCATTGAATAAAAATGAACTACATGATTATTCATTGAATAAACAGAATTGACTGACAACTATAATGACTTCTAACATATCTTTTTTATTACTTTAATCTGTAATCTTCCAATATATTTTTTTTACTACATTGTCGTAATTTCAAGGAAAGGGAATGAATGAATAAAAAATGTGCCTTATTTTTTTATTACTAAAAATTGTGAGATGGACTCTTAACCCTTTACAAGCCCATGAACTAGGTACAGACAACTTTTTTTTCGCTCGTCGCTCGATTGATAACAAAGTATTAAAGTGTAACTACGTGTTTTTTTTGTATCGATACCCACATTTCTTATAGGGTGGACACAGGTTGGATTTCATTATTTCATAACTTATAAGAATCAGACATGCAAAGCTGTCATAGAAAAATAAGTAGTAAGTTTTTATATTATAATTAATTTTGTCGCTGGTCTGCTGTAATCCTTAACCAAGCTGTTGTTATATTATGAGAACGTGACAGTTAATGAGGCGTCTAGTTTTTATGAAAGTCACAATAACCCGCGAACAAGCCATAACATTATTGACTACTTTTACTAAAAATTCTTTACAAGATGTAAGTTGGAGTTCGATTCTCGCTTAAAGTTTACTGTACATATTTTTTAATATCTTGTAACAGAGGCAAATTTCTAATAAAATTCAAATTTAAACTAACGCAAGGATAGGTAGGTCTAACTAAAATACATTACTCACCTATGCTTATTTATTATCTTTTATCAAGAATGATATTTTTCTTAATAAATAGGTCAATAAAAATCGCTTACAAAATTTTATTCGGCTACTTATACAACATTATGACGATTGTCAAAAATTGTTGGCCAATTAGTCGCCAATGATAAAAAAAAGGTCTGCTAAAAGGTATTCGATTATTACTTGAGTAATTTACTTTCATTGTTACAGTAAGTGGTCGGAGTGAGCTTAAATACAACGCTAATGGTTCTTTCTATACTCGATACTTCACTATATATCGAGTGGGGACAATAGATACCATTTTATTCTTCATTTTCTAGCTTTATGATGCTGTTTTTTTTAAATGAAGTTCTACTTATGATTACACGTTCAGCATTAGAAATAAATGAAGATATAAGTTTTTTTTTTGCTTCACGCTACATCTAACTCAGGGTAGATAGAGGAACCTGGGAACCTAGTGTTACCACCAACGTTCTTTATTTTCCACCGAAGTCTTATAGCATTGCGTGTAGCATTGAGCAGCGGAACTTAACGCCGCGCTTCGCCTTGTCATCAGAGCGAGGAAATAAAAACATATATTTCATTCGAAACCGTAAGCTTGTGTCCCCGCGCCATGACGGTTTCGAGAGAGATGTAAGAATATTAATTTTAGATTTATTTTTAATTTATTGTAAAATTTGTTTTTATTGAATAATCTCTTAATATAGTGTCTATTGGATCTGTTGGTTCTTAGGTTTCATATAAAATAAATTGATTCATAAATTCATAGTCGATTGTAGCTCTCGGAATAGAGCGATTTTATGTTAATATTTAGAATGAAAGAAAAAATACTGCACATAAAATTTCAATTGAGACTCAGTCAATTTAAAACAAAAATAGACCCAACATTTAGCCAAAAATCTCTGAAACCCAGAACGACAATGATTTAATAAACACCTCAATTAAGTCAAAGCAAAAAGTATGCAGATTTTTCGGTACGAAATTATGCCGCAAAATTTTCAATTTCAAATTGAAATGGGACGTCACAGCGCCATGTGCGTTAAACAATTATTCATCCACACACCTAAAAAGTTGGTTGGAAAAAAAAAATTCCAACCACTCCAAATAGCCGCGATTCATAATTGATGACTTACATTCTATTATTGACGCTGCCGTAGCTCAATCGTTTTCTATCAACGTGAATAAACGAAAATATTACATATACAAATAGGTGGTCTTGGCTGGTAAGCTGGACAGCAGAACTGTCTTCCAAGCCGGTTGTAGTTGTATGTTTATTTGACTGATGTCTATTTTATTAAAATAAATAAAATAAAAAATGAGCTTCACGCTGTATTCCGCACACAGCAGGGTAGACAGAGAGAACCTAGTGTTTAATAACTAAGTATATTAATTAATATATAACATTTTTTTTATTACCAAAATAAAAATCCTATTTATAATTAATAAATAACATAGATTATTATATAATGTCAATAACACGTATTAATAAAATTGAAATTAATAGTTTATATATGTATTTTATTTATTTCCAAATTATCAACAAGTACCTTTTATTAATTAATACCTTTTAGTAAAATTAAGAATTTAAATAGAGAATATGTTCAACTTGACTGAAGACGCAACGCAAATGTACTTGACCTCACAGATACGAAAATCGGAATGGGAGTGACATCAAATACGTAAAGTAAAATCTTCTGAAGTAAAAAAACGTAAACAGCTACGTATATAAGTTTTACATGCTCCTATTGCAACGCATAACATATGTTTGGAATGCCTGTCCTAATATATTTTAGCTTTAAGCTGTCACATTTAGCAGGGTAGGTAGAAAGAAACGATGTATATTGATTCTCTGCTTTCCGTCTCAATTCGAGAATTTAGGTGTTGAGCAGAGTTCAGCTCACTCTGCCTTACCAAAACGGATAATAAATTTAACTCGTTCCCCCGAGTCAAAATCGAACCAACAGCCTTTCCCTCTTCGCTCAGACCTGTTCCATTGCGTTTCCATAGCCTCGTCATAAGATATTCTAATAAAAAATAATTAATTTCTTATCTTTCAAACTAAATCAATCTCTTCAAGGGGTTTCAATTGAGCGACAATAATAATAATTGATTGAGAAATTTGTTTCATGCAAATTACTTGATTTCATTAGCATAGGACCGATTTAAGGCGTCAAAGATGGGTTATTGGAGTAAATTTCCAATATTTATAATTTAATACAACCTTTATAAATGAAACACAACAAGTGAGAATTGGTCTCATCCATGAAGGGTTCCGTAGCAAGTTTAGATTAGGAACACTTAATGTACCGATTATGCTTATTGATATCAAATTAAACAATAACATGCTTTATGACACAACCAAATCAATATTTAAATGAATTAATAAAGTTTTTAACCATTGCGTTAAGATACTTTGAAAAATCTTTAGGATTTTTCACATATCACAATTTTACTAAAGATAACCAAAACTTTTTAACTTTAAACGATATTTAATTAAATTGTTACTGGAAATTGCACTCATTAGTTAAACTAACGATAAGACACGGTGTTACTGGTAAATCTTCTTAATGTTCCCTCAGGTAACTTTGAAAATGACCGTTAAGTAGAGCTTGAATCGTGACCTCAAAAGCCATATTATATCGTATAGATTTATACAAAAAAATCTCCTTCACGCTTTATTCCGCTCACAGCAGGGTCGGTAGAGAGAATCTAGTGTTAAAACACTCCCACTATATGTATGTATGTATATATTTCCAATAATATACTAATTGTTCAAGCTAATTATATTTAATATAAATAGCTCCACTATAGTATAATCGAGGTTAAGCGCGGCGTTGAGTTCTGCCACTCAACACGCAATGCCTCCAGAATTCGGCAGAAAGTGGGAATCTTAACACTAGGTTCCCTCTGCCTACCCTACTGTGTGCATGATACAGCGTGAAGTTGATTTTTTTTTAATAATATAATCAAGTGCGGAATTTTACGCTTCCTCAAAATCAGGAGAGGTCCGAGACAATTGGTTATATATATATATATATATATATATATATATATATATATATATATATATACAAAGGCACAATAACTGTTTCAAAGTTTTTTCAATTAGGATTAATAGTTTCTGAGATTAGCTTGCTAACTAAACTACCACCAAAATCTTCAACTTTTCAATATTAAAATAAATATAGTATAGATAAGCGATTATGCGTGCAGGTTTAATGTCTGACATAATTTCATATTAGAGATTGTGCTATAAATACACACTCAAATTCGCTTCTACTACACCACGACGGTGTCCATTCCAGTCAGTTACATTTTCGCATAATTTCAGATCAATCGGTGACCCGACGCTGAGTAGCCGATATAAAACAACCAAAACAAATTATGATTTGCGTATGTATCTTCTCTTAGCCCGGAAAGAAATTGAAGTCGACGGGGACTATGGAAACAAAGTTTTTCATCATCATACCGAATATTTACTTTGGATTTTTTTAGACCGAAGTTTTTTTTGCTGTAGGACATTTAGAATTAGTTAGATCATTGAGTAAACGTATTAAAAATAAATAAATATATATCTGTTTCCGAGGCACAAGCGTGTATAAAGGCGACAGGTTAAGGATTCCATTCCCACTCGGGTTTCGATTTCCCACTAAAATATATATGCTATGATTTCCTCGCTCTGGTTAAGTGCAGTGTTGAGTTGGGCCACTCAACACTCAATGCATCCAGAATTCGGCAGAAAGTGGGAAACGGAAGTGACATAATGAGAACGGAGTGGCTTAGCACTAAGTTCCCAGATTCCCTTTGCCTACCCCACTATGTGTGGAATACAGATACAGTGTAAAGCTAAAAAAATACCTACCTATTTCAAAATAAAAGGGACCTAAAATGTTGTATCAAAAATAAGAATCTAAGATCAGCTATATAGGAACATTGATTTTTATAAAACTATTCGGTGTAACAACATCCTTTCATTTTCCTCAACAAATAAACAGTTCGATGAAAATTCCTACTATTGTCTTATAGATCTATCTGGTCTGGTCGACACAGCATTTATTAAAATGGTTGGATGGTTTCAGATGACCAAAAATCTGCCTAATAAAGATCATTTCTAAATATAATATTTAGATGCCAGTGGTGCCGCAGGGACACAAGCGTGCAACTGTAAACATGAAGGGTTGTGAGTTCGATTTCCACTCGAGGAAATGAAATATCAAATATTTTCTCTGGTAAAAAGGCAAAGAAAAGCGTTGAGTTCCGGTCTCTCGAAATATCTGCGAAAGAGGGGAACGAAAGTGTGTGGGTAAGAAGCGTGTTAACATTATTTTTCCAGGTTCCCTATAAAAAAAGACAAAAGTATTACGATGGAAAAACAGCCAGCCAGAGGACTAAACACTATACCTACGAGTACATCGCATGTAGCTTTGATTGTCATATGTAGAAATTGATTATATTTTTTAATTGTATTTTATCAATATCTTTAATGATAAGTAGAGGATAGAGTGATTAATCATTAGGCTTTGTCCACCATCCCTAGATACATGGGATAGATCTGAATAAATAAAAAAGAAACATTATATAGCAGATTTGTTTTAGAATTTTTATATTTGGATAGCTGTTCAAAGTTTGTAGGTTTCAGCTATCAGTATAAAGCTACATAAAATAACGAACCACTGTGTTTCAAATTCAATAGGAATATTTTTGTCATATTGTAACATATTCAACCAAAAAATCGTTCGGCAAAAATATTTTATATTATATACACACATGTACATAGTTCTGAACGTTTTGAAATTTTATAATTAGTTTTCACCTGTGACTTGACCCGCGTGGTCTAATAAAAATAATGAAGAGTATCTACAAAACACACAACTGTTACTCTTTGAAGCTTTTGCAATATTATTTATTACTAGAGGGAGCGCGCGGCTTCGCCCGCTTATTAGGAGTGAATTCTAAAAAAACCACGAAACACGTGTTCAATAAAATATTTTTAACAGTTTGAATTTAAATTTTTATAAAAATCGGTGGCAATTTAAAGATTTTTCCATATAAACTTTCAACCCCTTATTTATACCCTTAGGGGGTGAATTCTTAAAAACCATGAAACACGTGTTAAATGAAATATTTTTAAATTTAAATGAAATATTTTTAGATTAATTTTTTTTTCCATACAAACTTTCAAAATTTTTCAAATTCCCTTCTTAGTGGATATCCAGAATATGAAAATAAACATGTGCCCAAATTTCACGTTTCCACCATCAGCGGTTACGGCTCTGCGTGCGTCTTACCTCAGTCAGTCAGCACAAGTCCTTTTATATATATAGATTATTTTATTCAGCTCCACGCTTAAGTATCTTGCTTAGAGCAGGGTAGGAAGAGGGAACCTAAGAAATTTCATTCCATACTTTCTTCCGCATTTTCAAGGTATTGCGTGTCGAGTGGCAGAACTCAACGCCGTGCTTTAACTTGTAACAATAGGGAAGAAATGAAAATATTAACAAATAATAATTCAGTTCTACAAGAGGGAATCGAACTTGCCATTGTAGAACGCGACAGCAAAATAAACTGTAAACGTACAGTCATACGCCTATGGCACTGCGCCTATTATAATTTATTCATCCTGGATTCTTTTCAGTCTTCACTTATGAATGAACTATCTGACATAAAGATAATTTCTCAATTCATACTAGTATTTCCTAAGATTAGATTTTCGAGCGTTCAACGAAACCAACTCTTCAGTTTAAAGTTAGTTTATTAATATTTTGCAGATACTTATTATATAAACGCAAATAAATTCCACTTTACTACTCCCGTTTCCGTATGTATTGGTGATCTATAAACTATTATTTCGTTTTACAGAAAAAAATATGCTTTAAGTCAAAACCTATAAGAATATAACCAAAAAGGAACTCGACCAATCTTTAAAAGTCACAAACATGAAAGGAAATGGAAGACAGTAAATAGATTTGAAAATCATTTAAATTGAAAAGGTTGCTTCTTCGAAATCATTTTTTCCCTTACGATGGAAAATTGTGAGATGAACGCTGTTTTCTTTGGACATCCGCTTTGAGTAAGTACGGTCTGCAAATTCATGTAATATATTACATTGTTTAAAATTTTAAAAATCCTTTTGCTTGTATTATTTTAGTTATATATTTATGTGATTATGAGGCTATTGTGGCGCATTGGGACGCGTTTGACTGTAAATATGAAAGCTAATTGGCTATAGGTTTCTACGAAATGTTTATTAACAAAGGCCGCAAAAAGTTAGTGTTATAAGTTTCAATATTTGTCTATCTCTGGCACCGTAGCTCCTGAATTAATGAATCGAATTTGAATGCTGTTCTTTTAGAAAACTTTGCCATCGCGGTTTCTTTTAGTATGAAAATTGGATAGCTTAATAAAGCTACAATCACTTTACCAAGATAAAGTGTTTTGGCCGGGAGTTGATTTTTTTACAAATTTTATATTTTGCTAGTTTTCAAATAATTTTATTTCAGCACTTGTATAGACAAAGCGCAACGTTAAATTCCACCATTTCAAAAATTACAATAGTCGCGAAAATTCGTTACAAAGTGAAGAACGAAATCCCTTACCATTAAGCTCCACACGTCTATTTTGCTGTGTGAAGAAAAACGTGAATCTGCCGATATAAACTTTTGCGCTGACGCTACTGCAAAGTGAAGCGATTCATCTTACTAAAATTTCATCATTTGTTTGGAGATGAGGCATGAGACTCGCGGTTAATCCCGTCTCATAAACTTATCTTCACTTGTTTTATACAATCAAATAAATTTAAATAAATTTCTAGGACAATTTTTTTTAATCCTTATTTTTTTTAGTTCCATTGTATGAAGTTGAGGCACAGTGGCTTATGCAGAGCATCTTGGATTTTATAGTTAGGTATACATTTGTTATAATAACCACAACCACCTTAAGCACATCTCAACTATAACTGTTAGCAGATTTAATTTCTTCGTCTTCTCTTTATTCAAATTAAGATATGGCAACATATGAACACTTTATAATATAACAGTGGATATTGAGTCGGTGAGTGTACATAGGCAGTAAACCTAAATAGTTGAATTTTTACTTCACGCTGTATGCTGCACATTCTGTTCTCTATTAATACAATTCCGTTCCCTATTTCCCGCAAAATTCAGGAGTCATTGCATGATGAGTGGAACTCAACGCCGCGATTTCATTACGAGAGTGATTATGAAAATATTAAATATTTCATTCTTCGAGTTGTGCCCCTTCGCGACGGTTTCAAAAATATTTGAAAGTGAGTGATGTTTATTCAGCTTTCTACATTATCGTGTACATACGAATACATTGAATATTATTTGTAATACAATATAATGTACAATCTGAACTACAACTTTGTATCAACAGCTTTACAAGTATTAGTTATCAAACTTACTTCCAACCTTAGCGATCGGTTTCATGTTGATTTACTAGTACTTTACCGGTTCAAACTGGAAGTTGCCGGATCGTACTGATTGTGACCGGAAATAATTAGTATATTAGAAATTCTATTTTAGATAGAAATTCAATTTGAAATTAAGCTAGACTAGATTTGTTTGTGAAATTCAAATAGTTAGTAACTTAGGTGACCTGCTGGCCTAGTGAGTATATTGTATACACCGCCATGACGCACTCGTATTAAAAACAAATACATCCTGATATATTTGATGCTGTTATACGTTAAAATGTTAAAATTTTATTTTTATAGTAATTTATATAAATTTAGTTATCCAAAAGCACCTTAATATGTATCATACAAAAAAGTGCAAATTTAAAGTTTGTTTAAAATTTTATGCATCCTTTCACTGTGTACGTAAATCAAAAATAAAAATAAATGAATCAGCTTCACGCTATATATAGCAGCACATACATCAGTGTAGGCAGATGGAACCTAATGTTAAGACACTCTCTTCTGGAGCGGCGAGCATTGTGTGTTGAGTGGTGGAACTCAGCGCAGCGCTTTGCCTCGACACCAGAGCGAAGAAATGAAAATATAAATGTAAATAAATATTTCACTTCCTGGAGTGGGGATCGAACCCACAACCAGTTGATTTTACACTCACATTTTGTGCCCCTTACCGTCTCATTCATTCCTCATATATTGTGTACGTAATTTTCAATAATTAGACAATACATAATAAGGATAGGAGAATTTGTTTAGAAATTGAATTTAAACGTAGCGGGACTCAAAACTCCATCTATTGGAAACCGTCGAAACACCTCTACAACCATACTATTCGAAATTCTTATATACACTTTTTACATTTTTTTTTATTTATAACATCTTTATTTTTCGCAACCCAAAGCTAGTTGCTGGTAGTTGCTAAGAATGATCATAGTCACAGAGAATAATAGTTATTAATTTCAACGAAAATTGTTTTATTTATTAAAAGAAACATTTTAGTTCAACGATTTTAAGCAATGCACAGTTTCCAATATTCCAGTATAGTAGTCTCACATTATACAGGCATCATCCCGCAATCTTAACATAGCAGGCCACCAATAAATGGTGAAATTTCGGAGAACATTCAAATTCTGCAATTGAAAATGAGTTATTGGACGTTTAAAATTTAGGAAAAGGAATGTTTAGAAAAAGGAGTAGGATATAAGGCCAATCGTGGCGCATGGGGACAAGCATGCCACTATAAACGTGATAGGTTGTGGGTTCGATTTTCAAGGAAATTAAATATTTAATATTTTCATTTTCTAACCCACTATGGGCGGCTATGCCTAACCTACTATGAGCGGGAAGTAGTTATTAATGTATTATAATTGTTATATGTTTGTTTATTTGATAAAAGGCCAGACCATCATATAGCAAATCTTAAAAAAAAAACAAATTTAAAAAAATAAATCAGCTTTACACTGTATCCCTCACACAACAGGGTAAGCCGAGAGAATTTAGTGTTAAGACACTCCGTTTTCCACTTTCCACCGAATTCTGAAGGCCTTGCGTGTTGAATGGCGGAACTCAACGCCGCGCTTAGCCTCTACACCAGAGCGAAGAAATGAAAATATAAATTTTAATAAATATTTCATTTCTGCTAGTGGGGCGATTTCTACTACCAGTCGTGTTAACAGTCACAATTTATGAGCTTGCGCCACGACTGGCCTCTACACTATGTTATTTATTCGACCTATTTTTTATAAAAAATAGAAAGAGCCTAAGGCATTAGAAAAAAAAGAAGGCCAAAACGAAAAGAAATTAGGACTAACAAAACCTAGATAAAACTATCTAGGTTTTGTTATTGACGCTCAGAGCTGTGACTAACAAGATAAAATTAAAACATTTGTAAATATAAATATGTACGATTTCAGAACAAAATTCGAATATTCCTTATGTTTTTGGAAATAAAAATTTCAAAAGCATAAGTTTCTCATACTTCAGACTTACCCCAATGCTCCTCACGCACCACTGCACTGATTTGGGCCTTCAGTTTTGAAGAACCCTTATAGTATCTAATGGTAGGTATTTCCAGTGTTACCAATTATTTTACTTTCTAGCATATAAATTAATAAAGGAATAATTAAAATTTAATTGGGACCATATTACCTTTGATACATTTAAAGTAAAAAATACAATTATAACTATTTCTGGCTGTACGTGATGGCTACAACACCAAAATTACACATTACCTACAGAAAAAAGAAATCTTTTTATTTATCACATCACTAATATTTCAAAAAATTGACTGATAAGTGTACAAAATAGTCCACTTTTCCCATTTGGTTTTTTTTATACAACATCTGGTTTCACGCTTCATTCTGTATGTAGTCGGTACGACAGGGTGCTTAGTCACTCACTTCCTCACTTTCCGCGGCGGAACTCAACGCTGTGTTTTGTCTTGTTATCAACGCCACAATGGACTATAAAAGGTACATAGTATGTCACTTTTATACATATGTATGTCGAGTCAAGTGTTACCACTTCAAAACGATTGCTTCGTACGACGAAAACTGATATCCTTGTTTGGCATCCTCTTGATAATTCTACTTGCTGTCTGAACAAATAGATATAAAAAGGTGGTGTTCATATATTTTTACTTACGAAAATTTTAATCTGCTTTTTTGATGCAGGGAGCAACTAATTGGCGTAACTAATTTCATTTATTAAAGTTACTATATCCATTTTGTCACCAATATAAGTAAAATATGGAAGATATGTAAAAAAAAAGAGAAAACTATTACGTCTCCCATTTAGTGCAACAGTGACATATTTGTTTTTTTTTTTAATTGCAGGAGGTGTAATTGAATTTTTTAAATAGCCTTTTCTCATATATGCGAATATTGACATACAGGCCTCGAGGGGTAAGATGAGCTTTGCATTTGTGTGAGTGATCACCAAATATAGAGCCGGTGAAATAAATTTCGTTTGTAATATTTTGTTATATAGTTGTGTTTATCATGAATTGTTTCGTTATAAATTATCAAGAGGTTATGGATTATAGGTTAAAACGTTATGACCACATTTTCTTTCTTCTGTTACTGCTTAATGACCATGGCCAACTTTTCTTTTCCCTTTGGTTTAATCGAAAAATATTATGATTAAGATAAAAATATTAAGATTAAAACTCGTGACGTTGCTACCAGTACAAAAGATGTAGTTACGTCAATTAAGTCATATAACACGCTTCCAGCTTCTGTTACACCTACACTATCTATGTGTATACTCACACAAATGCAGGGCTCAGTTTACAAAAAAGAGCACGACGTCGTTGTTGAACTAGATTAGTGAAGTTATAAGAGAGTAAGAAGTAACTACTTCTTTTATTAAATTTAAACTGTTAATTTAAATAAAGTAACAAATAGTCCAATTAATCGTGAAATATATATTTTATTTTTTACCTGCAAAAATATCTCTTTATAAAACAAACTCAACGCCTTATATATTAGAGCAAATCAGTCACCTTAGTCAGAACATTAATCTCTTTTTGTAAGTGAGTTGTTATAATTTATATACTTGGATGTTTACTTGGTTACCTCTGGTTATGAATCGTGGCCAAAATCTTACTGGATAGACAAGGTCTTGGACTATTTGAATGTAAACACAAGAGGTATAGGTTCAATTTATATATTTGGTTTTTATTTTAGTTATTTTTAAATTATTTTTATTTCTTAATCCTTATGAGATAAAGCGACGAAGTTGACGTCTGACATTCAACAGGCAATGTCTCAAAAAAACAATTGGAAGAGCGCGACTTTAAGCGTGACGGTTGTTAGTTCGATTCCCACTCGGGGAATGTTAAGTTCCGCCACTCAATATGAAATGTCGAGAGAATTTGGCGGAAATTGGGGAATGGAATTGTCTTAATTGGGGACAAAGTGTCTTAACCGGGTTGAGGGTTCCCTTTCCAGAAGAATTCCTGTTCCCTCTGGCGATTACGCTATGTGTGAGATACAGAGTGAAGCTAAAAATATAGTTTCACTTTCAGAAGAGATCGAACTCACTTTTAGAAGGAAAGATAAAAAAGTGAATAATTTTAGGTACCACAACGCCACTGAACACGAACGAGTAGAAAGTAGGGAATGGAATGTCTTGACACTTGATTATCTTTGCCTATCTCACTTTGTACCCTACTTTTAATAAGGCACTTCTATTGTTTTATATCCTTTGAATTTCAAGAAATGGGTTAAACTGATTACAATAATCCCTGCCTCCTTGAAAAAGATTGATAACAGCAGCGTCTTAATGATGACAAATAAAAAATGACTAACTTTTTCGACCCTTGGCGATTTAACTTATTTGTTATCTTTTATAAAAACTTTAACTTCTACGTCGGCTCAAAATATAATTATTGTACTATTAATATTGAATTCATGAACTTTCAATGATTGATTTATTTGTTTATACGATTTCCCAATAATTTTTATACAATGGAATATAAGATGTAAAAAAAATGTCTTATTTAAGATAAAAAAAAAAATTATTAATAAAACAGTTTCAGTCCAGTCGTGGCGCAGAGGCACATGCATGCGATTGTGAACGCGACAAGTTGTGGATTAGATTACAACTCGAGGAACTTAAATATTTATTATTTTCATTTCATGACTGTGGTAACGAGACAAAGCACGGCTATGAATTCCGCCATTTAACACAGCAATGACTCCTCGTCCCCTAGATGTTCAGCGTCACAGAGGTGGTGGGCTCTCTGAAACAAAGATTTGGCAACGATAGATATTATATATTGTCAGTTTAAATGTGTATGTAAATGAAAGTAAATATTACAACCCTTGACTTGTGTTTTAAAAGCGTTTTACAGCAAACTTGTGACACGCTCGCACAATAAGAAGTCAATCAATTTCTGGAAATTTCTAAGGAAGAGGAAAAACAGGATTTTACTATTTTTTTATCTAGTATTTAGTATATGAACAAAACAGTAATAATAAAAATAGTACAAAATAGTTAGCTGCCAACGCTACCTTGCAAACGAGCTAATGAAAACACCTCCATGCGACGACATCTCAATAACTCAGTAGCGACAACGCAATAAGTGCAAAAAGGTGTTCACCTAAATTTATGTGGCTGCAGATCGCTTTAATAGGGTTCTTCCGGAAGTGGATTGAGTCTGGAAAATAATATTAACAAATGTATAAATAATAATAATAAATAGATATTTATAAAACATATATTTTAAATAGAGATACTACCATGCTATACGGTAAAAGCATAAAGCTGCTTTTTTTATAAATTTTCGTTTACCTTCTATAATTTTTATTATATTACTTTTGAATAAATAAAATTTAATTAATTATATTATATTGCTTAATTCTACAGTGAATGCTGTGCAACGTTTTTTTTACACAATTCCATAGTGAATATTGTCCAAAGAATTGTTTCACTGAAATTATAAATTGTTTCGTTGTACGGCATCGAAATTAAAAATAATTGTGGGTTGCGGTTTAAAAACAATTATTAAATTTCACTAAATAAGCTGTAGGTTGAGTTATTAAATATAATTGAAATAAGGCCATTGTGGCATAGTGATAGCGTATGGACGTACACGCAACGATTGTGGATTGGGTACCCTTTGGGGAGAATTAAATATTTTCCCTACTTTGGGAAGAGAATTAGCGGCGTTGAGTGCGGAGATGAACGTGCAATTCAGATGGAAAACGGAAAACAGTATCATAACATTAGATTCTCTCTGTTTACCCCGCTTTATTCAGGATAAAGAGCCAAGTCAAAAAATATATGTATAGCCTACAGTTAATAATAAATTATCTTTTTTTTAAATTGAGGCCAGTTGTAGTGCAGAGGCACAAAGTGTGACTGTAAAATAGACTGGTTGTGGGTTCGATCCCCACTCGATTAAATATGTACTTAAATTTATATTTTCAATTCTTCGCTCTGGTGTCGAGGCAAAGCGCGGCGCTGAGTTCCGCAACTTAACACGTAATGCCTCCAGAACTCCGCGGAAAGTGGGGAACGGAGTGTCTTAACACTAGGTTCCCTCTGCCTACCCTGCTGTGTGCGGGATACAGTGTGAAGCTGATTTTGATTTTATCTTTTTTTTATTACTTGTTTATTCTATCTATAGATGTTATCTTCAAATACCTTACATGATAAAAACAATATGCAAAACCTTTTTACTTTACGTACAGAACGCACTTGTGAATATATCTATCCCATGCCAAAATTTTATTTGCAAATAAAATTTTACGACGATCACACACATTTCGATCGGTTTGCGGTATTTAACGGGAGTGGGTTACCGTAAACTTAGTATTATTTTTAGGATTTTCGACCCTGTTTGTGGATAATCCCCTATTATTTATATTGTTTTAATAAAAAATAATCTCTTAACATCAATATATAACTTTAATCAGTCTAGGTTTAAACATACTTTTATATTGTAATAATCTTAATTGCAGTTTTATATTGCATTGAAGAAATCAAATATAATTACGATCTTTTCGAGCGTATTCAACGTTACCTCTCGTATTAGATATTTTTAAAATGATGTTTATTTTAATTAAAATATCTCTGGAATGTACCTATATAAAATATAATTATGAAATATGTGTTGAGTAGCTTAAACTAACGATATTTTTTAAATTAATCCTAATAATATACAGTATATTAAGATTTGTAGAAAACGGGTAGCCGTCGTCGATCGTCGTCGAGTCGATTACCACAGAATGCAAGATAAATTGAATGTAAAAATCTATCGGCATTTCACTATTTGTAATATAACAAACAACGCAAAGTAAAAATGGGTCAGTGTTCAGAGGGACGTCAAACGCACGAGTAAAAATAAACTTTTGCATCGCTAGCCTATCGAGTTTGTTTTTCTGTTCCCATACTGTTTTATGGTTACAGAATTTTCAATATAATACAACAAAACACTACTATCTATACTTATATAATTAGGGTAAAGAGTTTGTTTGGTTGAACGCGATAATCTCAAAGTGCAAAAAAAAATTCATGCCAAAACACCGATTGGCCCTGTATGGGGCCCCGGTTCGATCTCATATAGAGTACTGTTCTCATGTCTAGGCTGGATGCACAACCGTATCAGCTTAAACTGTTTAATCGCATATAGTAGAGAGAGAACGTTGACGACGAGAACGAGAGAGCTGTCCATACGGTCGAAGCCGAATGATCTGTGGATGGTTTGAAATTTTGGCTCTGCGTAGAGACATCTCTTCGCTTTGCGTTTGCTTTTTCTCTACCGCATTTATCATGAAGAGTATTCTGGGGAACTGTTTGACCTGTTATCTGACCACCGAATGATCTAACCGCACAGTAGGTATATCACAAACTCAAATACCGTCCACACCATCAGATTTTTTTTTGGAAACAAGGCAAACGAGCGTTCGGGTCACCTGATGGTAAGTGATTATCGCCGCCCACGACCCCGTGCAACACCAGAGGAGGTACAAATGCATTGCCAGCCTTTAAGGTGGAGATAGACGCGCTTTTTGAAGGTACTCATGTCATACCGACCTGGAAACACTGCCGCGGGTAGGCCATTCCACAGTTCCGTAGCGCGTGAAAGGAAGGTCCTACGAAACCGCACAGTAGTGGATTGCCACGTATCCAGGTGGTGTCGATGATATATTAGCTTATTACGTACTGTGCGGTTAAAAAATGCGGCGGTGGGTAACAGGTCAAACAGTTCTTCAGAACACTCCCCATGATAAATGCGATAGAGAACGCACACCGAGGAGACGCAAAGTATCTACGCAAATCCAAAGTATCAAGCCTTTCACAGATCATTAGGTCCCCATTGATTCGAATGGCTCTACGTTGTATGCGATCAAGATCGAAATAGTTCAAGCTGATACTGGGGTGCACCAGCCCAGAGATGAGAACAGTACTCCATATGAGGCCGAACCTGGGCCCTATTATTATAGGGCCAAACGGTGTTTTGGCATGATTTTTTTTCGGATACGTGGGAGTCCATTACTGTGCGGTTTCTGAATCGTCACGCAACTTTGGAATCTGAAATTACCATCTGATGACCCGTACCCTCCTTTCGATCGTCATTTTTCCAAAAAAAGGGCTATTTAATATTATAAAGCCATTTAAAATTATATTAAATTTATTGTTTTGATGTAACCCACTGTTAACTGCGACCAGAGTTTTATTGGGCTCTTGGAACGTGCCATGTGTAAGTCATAACTCTTAATTATTTACGATTAATCACGGGTACGAAGCCTTATATAATTTAAACCTACAAAACCATTCCCCTGAACAATCTTTGAATTCGCAACCATCGCTATAATCCGAAATTTTCAAACCACGACAGCACCCACAAAACATGCTTTAACTTGTTTAAAAATTAATTTCACTTTTCTAAATGATAACCGCACAGTAGCTCCAGTAGTTATTAAATTTTCACGGTATAGTTGAAACTCCAGCTGTAATTTCCCAGTAGATTATGAAAGGGGAGTCTACAAAGTTGAGAATGTCTTGGGATGCAATAGTATTCAAGAAACATTAACTAATTATATCGTAAAACAAAGAGAATTTATTGAAATAATGATATTGATAGAATGATTGATATAAACAAAAAAACTAAACTTCTTTCTTCCTTAGTAATAACTGGTAAAAAGTAGTGTATAATTATATAGTATACAAAAAATTAAAAAAAACAAGCTGTTGTCATGCACTAAAAAAGGATAAAATGAAGGAATTGATTCCCAGGTTCAAAAAAATATTTACTTCAAGCAAGATCCAAACCCATTACGACAAAATCAAGATTAAAGTATAAATACTAATAAAAATCATCATCTGCACTCAGCCTTATATTTATAACTACAATAGAATTAAAAATAACATTTAACGTTCACTCTGGAAATAGAAAGTGTGAAAGCTTTCTCAATTTCATTTTCAATTCTTGAAATAGTCTGAATTTAACTATCTCTGTTCATTATAAAGCATAAATGTTAATTTTAAATAAGAAAACTTGAACGTACCGGGAATTGAACTGGCGCTTCTTGAACACCGTTAGGACAGGCCAGGGATTCCTATTAGGTATTAATATTTTCATATATTTTTTTTCTAAGTATGGAATATCGCTTAAAAAGGTTAAAATTACTATTTATATTTTGTTATTTTCATAAGTATTAGACATTAGTAAAAATAAAAATATAATTAATTTACAGGAAGTACCAGATTTTTTTTTGCTTTTATTTATATTGCAGATTAAGTAGAGGACTTCCTAGTGGTAAGACACTCTATTCTGCATATCTATCTATATATAAACATATATATATATATATATATATATATATATATATATATATATATATATATATATATATATATATATATATATATATATATATATATATATATATATATATATATATAGATAGATATGTTTCGATATACCGCAATAGAAAAGATTCTAAAAGTCACCCTAGCAATTAAATTATGAACTAGAAGAAAAATGCTGCGCTTGTATCGTTAATAACGAGTTAATAGTTATTTGCTGCAAATCGATTGATTTTCCCAGCAGCCACTTAGTTAGGTATCCCCAGATGAGACCATAATTGTGTTACCAAACAGAAGGGGATTCAATCCTATGGGCCTATGATTAAGGCTTTACTATGAGTTTTCTATTTACTTTTATTGTTAATTTGTTTTTAGTTTTACATTTTATTCCTAATAACATTCCTGTTCTTTCCTGATAGCAGGATATCTTGAGAGAACGGAACTCCAAACACTACTGTCTCTGCATCTATCTTTTGCCTCGTCAACGGTCATCAACCTCTTCATACATGCTCTCCGGGGGATCATCATCCTTTTACGTGACCTTCCTCCAGTATCACCGGCACTGTGTTTTCGAAGGTCAACCGAAATCTATCCATGCTTCTCATATCACTCATTTTATCTTCATAAGTTTTGGTAAATATGTCGCGTAATCAAAACCTATATGGTTTTTCCCGTGGACCTACAATTACAAAATTTGGCAAGAAGTGATTTATAATACAATCGTGAAAATGGCATGGTACCCTCGACGAGCGAATCTAACTCAACTAACTTGAAATCAAACCTACACCTTCCAGAATTCCAAATTCTTGTCTGTAAAAAAAACTACTAAACCAGTATAAAGCCACATTTTCTTGTATGCAAAACATATACACCTTCACTAATGAGTTTAAAAACAAAGATCTTTCTCACCGATCTTATATCTGCAACAAAGCCCGGCTAATTAAGGTTTAACAAGCACCCAGTTAAATGGCGATACATTTGACCCCGACTGAGAATCGAACCCGTATCGCATCGTCTCGGGCTAATGGTTAATTAAAAGTGAAACTAACTAAAGAAGTTATTTGATAAGTTATTTTGAACTTAATACAATTGTGTTAAGGCTTAAAATTATATGGTGAATGTTTGTTATAAATAGAATTTGTTTAAACATGGGATATGCAACTTTATATGGTTTCTTATAGAACAAATGAGCTTTAAGAGCAATTGGCGTAGCGACACAACGTCTGACCGTAATCACGACGGTGATAGGTTCAATTCCTACTAGTGAAAATTAATTATTTTTATTTCCTCGCCCTGGTAAAACAAAGCGCTTAACAAATGCTTACATTAAAAATGCTAAATAATGCTATACTAAATTTACCGTGGAATGTGGAGAACGGAGTGTCAGCCTGCCCGGCTAAGCGCGAGTGAAGCTCGAAAACTTAATTAATATTTTATTTATTCAGATAGACGAAGTATTTTAAAATATTGATACTTGAGCGATCTTTAAATTCTATTATAGTAAAATTTTATATAGAACTTCAGTAGGACCATTCAATTTTCATTTTTTTGTAAAAATCGTCAATATACATAAGTGAGGTTATATTACTTCTAAGCATAAAAGCACAATATATTTTGGGCTAACGGCTAAAAAAGGTGTCATTGCTAAGCTCTTTTAATCTCCGATGAGTAGACATTAAATGTAAGATGATTTTTTTTGTTTTGTTTTCATAAAAATATTTTGGAATGAATATTAAACGTGTGCAGACGTATCTACAGTTTCTTAGTTCTTTTAGATTCCGGCTATATTCTACATATAGCAGGGTAGGCAAAGGGAACTTAGTGGTAACACATTCCGCTTTCCACATTCCGCTCAATTATCGGGACATTTCGTGTTGAGTGGCTGATCTTAGCGTCGTGCTTTGTCCAGATACCAAAAGCCATTTTTTTCAGCTTCATGCTATATCCCGCACATAGCAGGGTAGGCAGAGGGAACCTAGTGTTAAGACACTCACCCATTTTCCGCCGAATTCTAGAGGCACTGCGTGTTGAATTACGGTGACTGGTCTACTCGAAAACCACAAAGAAATTAATATAAAGCATTATATATAATAACACATTTATAACTTATTTATTAGTTAAGGCATAAGTCACTCTTGCTGACCGAATCGCGGAGATTACGGTCACTAACAACCAGTATATAGGCGGAACAACGAAAACATAAAATTCTTAAAGACTTACAGATGAATATATGAAGCACAATATTTTAAACATTTCGAAAATAAAATTTAAACAAAAAATGTTTCACCTTGTACAAGTAAATCATTGAAGGCACTAGACAATTTTTAATTAAAAACGTGTTGTTCTAGCTGGTAGCGGCCCTAGTTAATAAATATTTTTTAATTATCGACCTCCTTTATCAACAGCCTTCCTTTTGTTTTCAATCACTTTTTATTAAAAAGGAATAATAGTGAGAAAAGTTATTTAAATATTTTTTAATATTATCTATTTATTTTTTGTACCACAATTGGCCGAGCAATCCTGGAAACCTAGTGTTGAGACACTCCGTTTCCTATTCAGACACTTCCATTTCTCACTTTCTCAAGAATTCTTATAACATAGAATTTGGAGTGTCTTAAAATTCCGCCTAAAAAAAAAAAAATAAATTAGCTTCACGCTGTATCCCGCACACAGCAGGGTAGGCAGAGGGAACCTAGTGTTAAGACACTCCGTTCCCCACTTTCTGCCGAATTCTGGAGGCATTGCGTGTTGAGTGGCAGAACTCAACGCCGCGCTTAACCTCGACACCAGAGCGAAGAAATGGAAATATAAATTTAAGTAAATATTTCATCTCCTCGAGTGGGAATCGAACCCAGAACCAGTCGGTTTTGCA
>JAATLQ010037389.1:0-53320 GCA_013421005.1 Heliconius erato x Heliconius himera
CTCCTTTTCGGCCGCGCTACATCACGCCTGGGGAGCATAGGCACTGATTAAGTTTGTGGTAACGCCCTCAATCAGTACCTTTACTCGCATCAAGCGGTCGCAGCGACGGTCAACTTCAAGGAGCCCATTCTGAAGCTCTTCAGAAAGCACTACCGCCACACCGTTTCTACCGGAAGGTGACCCAGTGTATATAAGCCGGTAACCCTGTCCGATGTTACGGGACTTATTACCCTTCCAGCGAGCTTCCTGGAGGAAAGCACACTGGACCCGACGTCTCATTAGTACATCTGCGAGTTCCCTGCATCGTCCGGTTAGAGAGCCAATATTCCACGTTGCAAAGCGGAGTTTCCGTCTGGGTACTTGCGTCTTTAGCCGTGTCCGTACTTGACACGGTAGCCCTTGCCCACTTGTCGCAGGTGTAGGGCGATGTGCCTGCGCGTCGTTTTGCGGCGACGCCCTAGTCGTACCCAGTCTCATCTTTGTTCATTCCATGTTATGGCGAGTTATGGTTTTTAGTGGAACGATTGCCATCTGACCTCCAGAACCCCTGTGTGGGGAGAAACCGGGGGGAGAAAGATAGGACAGATAGAAAAAGGGAAGGGTGGGTAGAGGGAGAGGGTAGGAAGAAGGAGAGGATTAAAAGAAGGGGACACCACTTTTATGGACTGGACGGAGGTTATAACAAGTGGTGGCTCGAGGATCCGGGGTCGCGTACCCGTATGCCCAAGAACAAATATCGGACAGATATTAGTCAGGACACCCTCTGAATATACGATATTTTTTCACTGTGTTGATATATATATGTATTATATTGCATACTAAAATCATCTTTACGCTGTATCCGGCACACAGCAGGGTGGGCAGAGGGAACCTAGTGTTAAGACACACCGTTCCCCACCTTCCGCTGAGTTCTGGAGGCATTGCGTACTGAGTGGCGGAGCTCAACGCCGCGCTTTGTCTCGACACCAGAGCGAAGAAATGAAAATATTAATATAAGTAAATATTTAATTTGTTCGAGTGGGGAACAAACTCACAACCAGTCGATTTTACATTCATGCGCCACGACTGGCCTCAATATATATTTAATATTGTATGCCAAATTTAACTTCCTCATCCCCTATTTTACTGTGAATCTTTCAGTCGCTCAGTTAATAAAGAAAAAATTTTATATATCTTTACTATTAGTTTTAAATATATCAATACTTTTAAATTCCAGTGGTTCTCAAACGTCTAGACGATTCCAACGACAAGGTGCGTTCGTTTGCAGTACAAACTCTGTGCACACTGTTCCAATGTCGCGCCCAGCACTACGATACAGTCCTTTTCAACGCTCATATAGATGCGTTATACAGTGCTATGTTGATACATTTGGATGATACTAGTGAAAGCTTCAGGAAGGAGATGCTTGGTAAGCTTAGTAAATCAACTATCATAAAAAAAAACCAGTGTTAAGATATTCCGTTCCCCATTTTCCGCCGAATTCTGGAGGCATTGCGTTTTGATTGGCAGAACTAAATGCCGCGTTTTGCCTCGATATCAAAGCGAAAATATAAATTTAAATAAATGTTTCATTTAAACTAGTGGGACTTGAATCAACATCCAGAAATCTATATTTTAAATTATAAAATTCAATAATTAAGGGCCATCATAACGCAATGGAACAGCTCCCTTTGTAAATAAGATCGTTGTGGCTTCGATCCTCATAAAAGGAATAATTATAACAAAATTATTTTTATTTTCCCGCTCTGCCTAGGCTAATAATATGTTTAAATTGAATAATATTCAATTATTAAGTATTTATATTTGTAAAAAATAAATTAAACTAAATACAATATTGTTAGATAAGGTAGGTGCAAAAATTTATAAATATATTATTATATACTGTACTGTCTAATTGTCGTTGATTTACACAGTAAGGTCGTAAACTGCAAAAACCTTAGTAAAAATTATAATTTAGTCATTAAGAACAATAAATTGTATTTAAAACGAAACCTATTCTAATAATATATCCACTACCAATATCTTGGTGTCTGTTAAGGGTAAGACTTTATTAAAAAGATTTTTAATGAAATATTTTATTTCAGATGCATTGATTACACTCAGTGATGTCGATCCCAGACTTCTTATGAAGAAAGTCAAGTCCAATATACATTTATACAGAAATAAAGCCGCCTACGAGCGTCTATCCATACATATTGAGAAAATTATAAAATCTTAAATATATTACTTTTATATATTTCTAGTCAATATGTCAATTTTATGTTATATTATTGTTGAATAGAAGATTTCTATTTTTGTTTAGAAATTATGATTTCAGTGGTCACTACGGGGAATACATATTTTTTAAGTTAATAAATAATTATAAAAATTGTCAATGGTTTTTTTTATCAATAAGATAAGTTTCTTATCATTGAAGAATAGGCTTAATAGGATTTTTATATACATATTTAATTATACAAATTATTTTTTATATTTGTCAAGATAATAGATAACAGGAATAGAGAATAAATCTTCGTATTATTGCTCGTGATTTCATTTCAAGGCCTTCCTCAATATTTAAATATATTTAATTCTTTATTTTCAAATTTGAGTTGCACTCACTTTTGAATTTATATGATATACAAGTCTATGCCAGTCTAGGTTAAATCCTGTGTTTATCATATAATTGAATACAATATAAGCTATATTTTATTGATTGTACGTTGATTGAAATATATTACAAAATTATTTACTTATACTGTAAAATATTAGTAAGGAACATTAAACTAATGTTAATTTTTTTTCTGTACATCCCGCACACAGGGTATGCAGAGGGAACCTAGTGTTAAATCACTCTGTTTTCCACTTTCCGCCGAAATCTGCAGGTAACTTAAACTACTTGAAAATAATACTTATTATGAAATGTTAAATATAGAATGAAAATAAAACCAAAGTATATTTATTCGTCAATGGATCCCAGGAACAACCAACAACCGTTTAGTAAAGTGAGATAAAATTGACTACTACTTATTAATGTTATGTTATCTGTAAAATTTATTTATATTATTTTTTTGCTTCACGCTGTATCACGCATACAATAGGGTATTCTAAATTTATAATAATATGAATAATTCATAATTAGCAAATTATATTTACATCAATGTTAGTTTAATATCTTAATCTATATTTTATCGTCGTTTTCTTACATATTTAATGCATTAAATGACAGTAACAAAACATAGACAATACAAGTCTTTTTTAAATGTCACTGTCGTAATATTGACGTTCGGCATAAGTTGCTCGTCTGTGAAGGCAGAACATTGTATGTATATGAATAAAAGAATAATAATATTTACATTCTCACAGAAACAGTAATTCATGTAATTAAATAACTTTTAAAATATAAAAATGGAGGTAACTAGGAGAAGTAAGTAGGTTTTTATTAGTTAATCAAATGAAACCTCATGGATTGCTACTACAGTGTTTCTTTTTTTTTTGCAGACTTTAAAGAGGCATTGCCTCTTGTAGGTGAATCTATTGCAAAAGCTGATTTTTTAGTAATTGATACCGAGTTTACTGGCTTAATAAATGGAAGGGATGTGTCTATGTTTGATTCACCACAAGAATACTACAATACGTTATTAAATGGATCTACTGATTTTTTATTAATACAATATGGTCTTTGCGCTTTTTACTGGAATGATGAAGAAAAACATTATATGAATGATGCTTATAATTTTTTTTTATTTCCCCGCGGACGCCCTGGACCTGATAAAGTCTTTTTATGTCAAAGTTCAAGTTTAGATTTCTTGTCATCACAAGGTTTTGATTTTAACAAGCTTATTAAAGAAGGTAAATTTTATAAAATGATTCTTAAAATATAGCAAAAATAAGATACTTTATTCTTTATATTTATATTATATTACTGTTATTTAAATGTTTCAGGTATTTCTTATATGACAGAACCTATTGAATCACGGCTGCGAGAAAACTTAACCGAAAGGCAAAGTAGAATTTTAAATGATAAGGACCCAATTGTAATCCCTGATGAAAATAAACCACAAATTGAAGATATATGGTAAAATATATATATTGTACATTTTCGTCTTAGGCTAGTGGTGGTGGAGGGGCACAAAGTGTGACTGTAAAATTGACTGGTTGTCGGGTTTGATCCCCACTCTAGAGAAAGAAATATTTATATACATTTATATTTTCATTTCTTCGCTTACTATTAGGTCCCCTCTGCCTGCCCTGTGAGAGATACAGCGTGAAGCTGGAAGGGGGTCTTATTGGAAGTGAAGTGTCTTAACATTAGGTTCCCAGGTTCCCTCAGCCTACCCTGCTATGTGCACAATACAGAATGAAACAAAAAAAATACTACATTTATAGTTTAATTAATAATTTTAATTGACTGTATACATATATTACATATTCTTTTTATATGAGAAAACTATATTTCAGTAAAAAGGTTAGAACATTTCTAGATGAAAATAAAACAGACGAGATGGAGATAGACCGGTGCAATGCATTCATTAGAAGACTGTTATTCCAGGAGCTTGGTTCAAGATTCAAAGATGAGGCATTTGTTGAGACTAAAGTCTTAGAAAATAAATCTAGGTAAATGGATGCTTTTTTAATTTTGTTTATTTTTTTAATAATATTTGTAAATGTTTTATAAGAAATGAACACAAAGAAATATCTGCTTCCTACAGATGTATGTATTTTTATAGTTATGTTTAGGTTTTTATTTAATCACATTGCACATTTTAATTTTAATATAATTTAATAACATATTTATTCTGTTTCTGTGTTAAAAATAGGGGAGGAGAAAAAGAGGGGAGATATCGATCTATGTAATATATGTATATCATAGATTAATTGTGTACTCACCTACTGTAATAGTAAATAACAATGTAGCTATTTTAAATATTTTTTCAATTTAATAGTTTCTGAGATTAGAGAGTTCAAACAAACAAACTTGTGTTTTATAAAATTATAAAATATAATATTGGTATCTATTATAAACATTTACTTCTTTCAGAGTCTTAAAAGTAACAAGAATAAAATCTCCAAGTGAAAGTAAATCAAAAGATGACCAGAAAAGAGAAAAGGAATGGGAAGAGTTTGAGGAAGCTGTTGGTTTTTCTAAAGTTGCTAGAATGATAAGTCAATCGGTAAATAAATAAATTTAATATATCTAACAATATATTTTATAATTTAATATATCTTACAATATATATTTATCTTTACACACCTACAAATAAATAAAATTGAAGTGTCTGTCTGTGATTTCAATATAACAGTTTTTTCTAGTTTATATTGTTATTTAGAGCTATGGAGGTTCATGAGCATAAGCGTGTGGCTGTACTCAGGGCTAAAAATTGTATGAGCCTAAACTCAAACGGCTCGGATGACGCGTGGCGTTCAGTTCCGCAACTCAGCATGCAATTTTAATGAAGCTGCATGCATTGTTTATGCAAATGTTAGGTTCACATATTAATTTTATTTATTTGTAAATGCAAATACAGTGCAGTTGACTAATCTGAAGCTGGATTTTGTAAAAAATAAATCATCTTCACGCTGTATCCCGCACATAGCAGGGTAGGCAGAGGGAACCCAGTGTTAGTGCGTGTTGAGTGGCAGAACTCAACACCGCACTTTGCCTCGACACCAGAGCGAAGAAATGGAAATATAAATTTACATAAATATCTCATCTCCTCAAGTGGGGATCGAACCCACAACCAGTCGATTTACAGTCACACTTTGTACCCCTGCATAACGACTGGCCTCACTGGTTTTGTGTGAGGTTAATATTTAAAAGTAAGAATAATCCTTATGTATCCAATCAAATCTGCACAGCTATTTACAGTTAACTTCAGGGCTGCCACGATTTGTCGGTCGTATTGTAGATAAGACATATAAAGAAGTGTATTTGTTTTTTTTTTTCAAATTCAATATTTTTTTTTATTTTAGGAAAAATTAGTAATAGGCCACAACATGTTGCTAGATGTGCTGCACACATTGAGTCACTTCTTTCAGCCGCTGCCCGAGGACTATGTATCTTTTAAGGAGTTTGCACACTGTATGTTTCCAAGGTTTGTAAATTTAATATTTTATTTTATCCCACATATAGTAGGGTAGGCAGAGGGAACCTAGGGTTAAAAAACTTCCGTTCCACGTTTTCCGTCAAATTCTTGAGGCAATGCGTGAGTGGCAGGACTGAAACGCCGCGCTTTGCCTATTAATTACAGCAAGGAAATACATATATTAAATAAATTATTCCCCCAAGTAGAAATCAAACCTAAGACCCTCGCGTATATATTCACACATTGTGAAATTGCATCACAACAGTATCTGGTGCTTTAAAATGAATTTAAAGCAAACTCGAAATTCATAATATTCTTTCAATTAGACTTGAATAATTCAATGAACATGTTGCTATCGCCATACATTATGCACCATTGCATTGAAAAGGCAGTTCTGCTGAGAAGATCTGGCAACAAATGCAGCATTTTTGGGGTGGGCACAAAGCAAAATCCCCAACCACCCTTCTCCTACGTCCATGTTGATAGTTATTCTGTGTAACAAATTAAATGATAAATAATAATAACATAATATTTTATTGCACACATAAGAAAAAAATACAGTTCTTTCTTTGTAATAGTAGAAGATAAAAAAATGTGCTATGGTGGTCTTATCACTAAAAGCAATTTGTTACAGGCAAAGAAAAGGAAAACGAAGAATATTATATGAAATAAAGTTGACTGAGAAATTTATAAGCCATATTTTATATATGTATAATAAAAACAAATTAAGAACACAAACAATAGTTTAATAATTTAATGTTAATGCCATGCATTTTTCTCTTATAAATATTCCTAAACAGTGTAACTTGTTAGTATTGTTTTTTTCTACTGACAGGTATTTTATAATTGAAATATATTTATTATCTCTTATATATAATTTTTTTTTCAGATTGCTTGACACAAAATATATGTCGAGCTTACCACCGTTCAAAGATAAAGTGGCCTCAACTGTGTTGCCACATCTCCTGCAAACACTGTCGGAACCACCTTTCGCATTACCTGAAATACGTGAGATATTTTAAATGTTATTACAATTAAATTAAATCAAATAAATCAGCTTCACGCTGTATCCCGCACACAGCAGGGTAGGCAGAGGGAACCTAGTGTTAAGACTCCGTTCTCACTTTCTGCTGAATTCTGGAGACATTGCGTGTTGAGTGGCAGAGGTCAACGCCGCGCTTTGCCTCGACACCAGTGCGAAGATATAGAAATATATATTTAAGTAAATATTTCATCTCCTCGAGTGGGGATCGAACTCACAACCAGTCGGTTTTACAGTCACACTCTGTGCCACTGCGCCACGACTTTTTTTAAAAAATATAAAATCAGCTTCTTTTCCAAACTGTGTTGTTGTTGTTAGTATTCTTTCATTTATCATTAAAGAGTAAGGATGTTACTCGTGTTTAACTTACCCTACACCAGCGTCGCTGCCGTCGCGGGGCTACACGTGCGCGCAGGACAAGCAGCACGAGGCCGGCTACGACGCGTACGTGACGGGGCTGTGCTTCCTGGCGATGCACGCGCACGTCACGCGCATGCGCGGCGAGAGGTGTACGCGCGTCACGCCCGACGCCGCCGTGCTCAAGCCCTTTATAAACAAGTTGTATTTGGCGAAAACTGCTCATCAGGACTCGCCCTATATTAATTTGGCTGGGGCTGACCGTGAGTACTTTATTGATGCTTATTTTCTTTCAGCTTTATGTTGCATCCTGTATATAGCGGGGTAAAGGGAACCTGGGAACATAACGTTAAGACACTTTGTTCCTCATTAAGTTATTTTCTTTCCCCATTTTCCGCCGAATTCTTAAGGCATTGCGTGTTGGTTGACGGAGCTTAACGCCGCGCTTTCTCCTGATGCTTTGTCCTTACCAAAGCAAGGAAATGAAAATATAATATTTATAAAATAATTCATTCCCACAAGTGAGTATCAAACCCTCAACCGTCGCGTTTACTTACAGTAACACGATAATCGTGTATATTTTTTACCCCAAAATCTACTGTTATCATAAAAAAAATATACTATAAAATATCAGTAGCAGAAAATAAAAGAAAAAAAAATATTTAATTTATTCATATAAATATTTCAAAAATAGATATACGGACATTTACTTATACTTCTTTATATTATATTGAGTATCAGAATGATACAAGATCCAAATGGAATAACATAAAAATTAAAAAACGATGTTGAGTTCCATCACTAAATACGTAATGTTCCGAAAATTGGGCGTTACATGGGGAACAGAGTGTCTCAACACTATGTTCTCTTGCGCCTATCTTGTTTTATGCGGGAAAACAGGCTGAAGCTATAAAACATAATAATATTAATAGATAGTATTTTGTTCCAGCGTCGCCATCTAGAGACCACGTGTTCCATCTAACGTTCCCAAAAGAGTGGCAGAGGAATGACATCAATCAACTGTTTAGTGCTTATGGTAAGGTATTTTTCTGTTTTATATTTTAATATTTCAATAATTATCACGTATGGCTTGTGTTTTTTATTAGTTATTTATTATATATTATTTTATGTTGGCATTACTTTGAAATAAATTTATTATTCTGTCCCACTAACAATGATAACATACATTATTAAAATTATTTTTTACCGTCACGCTGTATCTCGCATATATTAAAGTGGGCAGAGAACTTAGTGATAAGACACTCCGTTCCCCACACACTGCCCAATTTTCAACGTTGCAAGTGAGTGGCCATAGTCAACGCCGCACTTTGTCTTTTTATTAGAGCGATGAAATTACATTAATTAATTCCCTCGCTAGGGAATCGAACCCACATCCGCCGCGTTCACGTGCTATCTCCCTACACCACTATTATAATAAAAATATTTAAAGTTACGTATTTAAAAACGTACGTAAAAATATTTATAGTTAGGAAAATATATTTTTAATTTTTTTTTAGGTCAAATCACAGTAAATTTTCTCAACGATACGACAGCGCTAGTAGCTCTGTCTCGCAAGGAGCTCGCCAAGACCGTGTCGAGAGCATTTGTTGATAACAACAGGATATCTCTCGTGCCCTACGTTAAATACAAGTTGATCGCTGCTAAGGTATTTTTTTGTTTTTTTTTTTATTTTCGCGCTTTACGCTGTATCCCGTATGTGGCAGGGTAGGCAAAGGGAGCCTAGAGTTGAGATGATCCGCTCCCCACTTTACGCCGAATTCTGGAATTTTAAATATCAAATGATATTTGAAATATATATATATATATATATATATATATATATATATATATATATATATATATATATATATATATATATATATTTTGTATTTTAGCTTCATTCTGTATACCGCGCAGAGCAGGGTCCTGCATACCCTATGGTACCGAGTGTTAAGACACTATGTTCCCCATAAAGAACGCGACACGATACTTCTGCTCCGCACTTTCCGCCCAACTATTTAGACAAGGAGTGCTGGATGGCGGAACTCAATGCCGCGCTTTGCTCCGTTAATAGAGTTCTGTCACTCAATACGTAATATTTCAAATTAGGGCGGATCGTAGAGAACAGACTGTTTTGTTGAAACATTATTTTACATTAATTTAATAAAAAGCTGTGCTTCAAGTATACAATAGCTAGAAAACCCCATCAATATCTAATAAATTGTTGCAGTGTTTTAAAGAAAATATGTACTAAAATAAATTAAAAATTGAAAGTCGTTGAGGCTGCAAATGTGTGATTGTAAATGCAAAAGGTTGTGCGTTCGATTCCCACTCGATGAAATGACATATTTAAAATTTCTATATTCTTCGCTCTGGCGTCGAGGCAAAGCGCGGCGTTGAGTTCCGCCACTCAAAACGCAATGCCTCCAGAATTCAGGAAAAAGTGGGGAACGGAGTGTCCTCACATTAGGTTCCCTTTGTCTACCCTACTATGTGCGGGATATGGCGTGACGTTAAAAAAACGAAGCAGTATTGATATTATAAAATTTTTTCTTTGCTTTTACAACAAATTGCAAAAGTTTTATTTTAAAAAAAATCTAGTAACGTTTTTTTTGTCAACAGTCCGCAAGTCAGCCGGTGCAGCGTCGGGATGATTCTTCAGAGAGATACACTAAAATGTACGTAATTCTTGTTTCCGTTGTGTTCGCTATTGCAATGTATTATTTTGTTTAATTAATAAATCCATCCATACATCTGTCATTTAATATTTTTTTTCATTCACGTTTCGATTTTAATTTGTTTAATATAAAAAAAATACTATATTTTTTTGTTAATATTGATCAAATTTATTAATAATTCGATATAAAAAGATTTTTTTATCGATATTTTATAATTTCATATATTATCTCAATATCATTTCACATCCATACAATATTTGAATTTAATATTATACATCATGTTTAATCAACACGATAAAATAAAATAATTTAAGAAATATTTTGAAAAAAGGTTTTTTTGATACTTGTACTGTTTTGTAGTTTATTGGTTAAAGCGACATTTCCATACATATTTTAAAAATATTTTTTGGTTAAGTACTTAATTGTTCTGCGATATCGTTGTCTAAAGGCAAGAAATTTGGGTATTGTTCATTAAATCATTTCAAATGTTAAAATTAGAAGCATACCAATTTTTTTGAAGAAAATATACTTTGATAATAAACAAGCTTTATTTTAACTATAGAGTTTTTTTAAACTATTCGATAAAAAAACAGTTTGCATTGACATTTATTTTTTACGTTATTTTTGACCTTTCACGTGATAGTTTGTTAGACTCAGAATCCTATGTTTTGTCTAAATCATATATTATTTTTAAAAATATCCCTTCCAGTAGGACTTGATCTCATAGTTTTCCTTAATAATAAATTTATGTTTCCATTTCTTCGCTCTGGTGTCGAGGTTAAGCGCGGCGTTGAGTTCTGCCACTCAACACGCAATGCCTCCAGAAATCGTCAGAAAGTGGGGAACGGAGTGTCTTAACACTAAGTTCCCTCTGCCTACCCTGCTGTGTGCGGAATACGGCGTGAAGCTGATTTTATTAATTTAAATATATAATTTCCTGGAGTATACAGAACGTATGTAGATGTCGATTTTTATTATAGATACAAATTGCTATGTTCTATTTTTTAAATTTCAGTTCATTGTGCATGGCTTAGATTGTTAGTTTTAAAGATTCACATTTTATTGTTGTTTGTATTTTTACTCCAATATCATTTTTTTTATATATAAAGTAGATTATTAATTTAGAAACGTTTTATATTATCGGTTTATTTGTTCGTTACACGCTGAAGAGTTAGTGTCACGTACACTAACTCTTCAGTGTGTAACGAACAAATACAATCTTACAATAAAAATACCTGTTTTTTATTTTTATATGATATTTATTAAAGTAAATTTACAAACGTATGCATAATATAGATTTCATAACACAATTTTGTTTAACTCTTTGTCGTAGTATAGGAAACCACATATTGTTTTTTTGTCTTCGAATATTTATCTTTTCTAAACAAAGTGAAAATATGTTAACTAAAATATGAAAAAAAAATGGAGTATAGAACTAAATGCATAATTAGATGGCGAAATAATTTATGCAGTATTGAGCTTGTACCTTGGGCTTTCTAGTCGACGCTATTGTAGCTTGGCTTTACGGATCGTGAGAGGATATCCATAGGGTGCCTGTGTTTTCCTTGATTTTAGGAATTTATGCCTCTTGTATTTTCATGTTTGAATTGCTACCTTTTTCGAGCCATTCATTTTAAATTACAATTATAATTCAATATTTTTGATTTTGGACGTCGATTTAGGGTTGCGGGGGGTCCCAAAATGAAAAACGGAACCCTTATAAATATTCGCGTTATTTGGAGCACAGGAAAAAATCGAGAATCTTATCTAAGTTCACGCAATCAAAAGATAAAAGCATTTATATGTTGTTTTTGACACATTTTGTATTTTGATTCCGATATTAACTTATTACAATTAATTTAAACTACTCTAAGTTAGATTTTAGGCCAGTCGTGGCGCAGGAGCACAAAGTGTGACTGCACTCAACACTCAATGCCTCCAGAATTCGGCGTAAAATAAGGAACGGAATGTCTTAACATGAGGTTCCCTCTACCTACCCTGCTGTGTACGGGATACAGTGTGAAGCTGATAATTAGATTAGATCAAAGACGTATTCATTATTAAGTTGAATTTCACATGTAAATTAAGCCATTTTATTGAAATATACACAACCATAAATAACTTATTTAAATAACAGCTTTGCATATTTACATTAAAATACATACAATTAACTCTAACAATATTCCTACATTCTAACATACCAATTTGGGCGAGTCCATTATTGGCACAGATTTAATTCTACAATATTCCAAAACAAACAAACTAAATATAACAGTATGGTCACAAGGACTGGACAATGGCGCGTGGTGTGCGACCCCGCGACCTCGCGTGCGCGCTTCCGCCATCTTGCATTTTAATGCGCGCACAACATTAGCATAGCGCGCAACTAGCGACTCGCAACTCGCAAGTGGACGTGTGTGTCGTGTGTGTGATGATATTCCGTTTTATTCTGTTCTCGTTTGAGTTGTTAGATTGCGCCTGATACGTATGAAGTGAAAATGCCATCTTTAATTGATGTCGATTGTATATTTTGATATTTAATGTTTTTTTTTTTTACATTTTTAAAGTGTTATTCTTCACTTAGGAAAAAAAATTCTAAATAAGTATTAATGCACTTTATTTAATTCCGTCTTTGTATACCTCGCGCATATTGCACAATAGTAAGAGAGATATTTAACGTTGTGTAACGTTTTGAATTTTTTTTAGCCAGCGTAATTTAATCTATACTTATAATAAATCTGTAGAGAGGTCAATTCTGTACATGAAATATATTTTCAAAATAACTATCAGGGGGTGATTAGTGATCGATACTGATACCAAAAATGCAATCAGTAAAATTTATGTCTGTCTGTCTGTCTGTCTGTATATTCTTTATAGAAACAAAAACTACTTGACGGATTTTAACGAAACTTGGTACAGTTATTCTTCATACTCCTGGGCAGGTCATAGTATACTTTTCATCACGCTACAATCAGTAGGAGTAGAGCAGTGAAAGGAAATGTTGGGATAACGGGAGAAGTTACTTGATTATTTAAGCTTCCGTCGCGTGTGCAGCCTTAATGGTTAAAGCTACAGCGAAACCATGTATGACGGAAATATTCTACATAAAATTATAAAAAAATATCCCAAGTCAGCATATGTCTATCTTTTATGGTTGACTCGCAAAATCATATTAGAAGTCATTATAGTTGTCAATCAATTCTGCTTATAAAATCAATAATCGTGTATTTTAAGCGAGCGAAGCCGTGGGCGGGCCGCTAGTATTAAAATATATACTTTATAATTAAGCAATCTGAGGTTAGTCGTGGCGCGGCAGCTTGTGAGTTCGATTCCTACTTGAGAGAATGGTCAAAGGAAGGAATGGTCTTAGTAGTGCCTTCTGTCTACCCTGATACATAAAAAAATATAAATAACTAAACACGAATACGGGCCTATTTGAAGTCGCTACCCAAACATTAGCTTACGTTGAGTAGCAGTTCACGCATTTTCCCGTATAGCAAAGTTGGCAGAAGAAATCTCCTGTTAAGATACACCGTTACTCACCGTACGTCTAATTTTTGAGACATTGCGCGTCGAGTGGCGGAACTTAACGCCCCACTTTATCTACAGCAGAGGAATGAAAATATTACAAATATAATCAATCAGTCCTCGCACTAACTATTACGTTTAAGATAGAATTTTTTTTCTGCAAGACAACGGCTTCACCAGAACACCTAAAATCAACATGAAATCGTTCAAAAATAAATAAATAAAAATATAAATAACTAAAAAGGGAACATTTTTCTAATAACCATAGTGAAATATTTAAAAGAAATATAAATTATTTACAAATACATTAAGTACGTTCACGACGTTTTAAATCGATGAGTTTGAGATATGAACTGTCAGTATTAACATTCCACCATCTTCTTCTGTGTCAGTAGCCTCATATCTGATGTCTGATCGCGCCCACGTACTCAATTATTTTCTATGTTTTTTTACAGGCAAAGGTAGCCACATTAATTGGATCAAAAGATAAAATAACAGCTTGACGATGTTTTCCACATTGTAGGGGAGGGGGTTGCCCGACCGACCCCTGTGGAAGAGGGAACATAATTTTAAGAAACTCTGTTTTCCACTTTTCCCACAACTTTAGAGACGTTTTTTTTTGTATTGAGTGGCAGAATTCAATACATCTTTCGTACGGGGAAATGAAAATAATTTAACAATTTATACAATGATTCCTCCGAGACCGAACCCACGGCCTTTCCGTTTATATTCAAACGAAAATATAGTTCGCAAATAACCATACACCATATATAATTGTTTAAAATATACAACCAGAGCCCAATTGAGGCCAGTCGTGGCGCAACGGCACAGAGTGTGAATGTAAAACCGACTGGTTGTGGGTTCGTTCCCTACTCGAGGTGATGAAATATTTACCTAAATTTAAACTGGGCAACGAAGTGTCTTAACATTAGGTTCCCTCTGCCTACCCTGTTGTGTACGGGATACACTGTGAAGCTAAGAAAAAAATATATATACAACGGCGTTAGGTGTCGCTATTCAACACGCAAAATGTCTCGAGAAATGCCTTGAGTTATTCGTTCATTTCTCGCGCACATATTTAATGTTAATTTAAGACTCATGTTTTTTGAATGGATAAAAATTCAGAAATGGACCAAATTGAAGTGAAACCACACGGGAAGCAACAACTTGATGGTTCTTTTTTTATTTGAATAAAAATAGAACCATCAAAATCGATCCACCCAATCAAAAGTTCTGAAAAAATACAGTCGAATCAACAACCTCCTTTTTCACAAATCGGCTAAAAACGGTATAAACAAACAAACAAACAGAAAGACCCATTTCCTAAGCAACCGAAGATAGATGGATTTCAACTTGAAAGTGTCACTTAGCCCATGGCGACGCGGTTTCTCCATACTATCTCTTTCGACCTTTAAGGGATTTATGTTCGGTCCGAATTGCATTAGCGGCCGCTAGTGGCATATCAAAGTTTGGCACGGCGCGTATAAATAAGAGCGGTTAAAGAAACAGTCCTGGCACGCGTCGCGTCGATGGCTCGTGAACACCGGGGTTTCGTCGGCGTCGCTCGTGCCGATGCTATCGCCTGGTTACCTTGTTTATTGTACAGAGTAATGCTGTGTAGAGACAACGGTTTTGATTATATATGTAATTTGGAAATTAATCTTGAGGTCTGATGTTGCACAAACGTGTGGCTGTAAACGTGACGGTTGTGAGTTTGATATTCTCGAATATATTAAATATTTTCATTTACTTAAATTTATATTTCCATTTCTTCGCTCTGGTGTCAAGGTTAAGCGAGGCGTTGAGTTCTGCCACTCAACACGCAATGCCTCCAGAATTCGGCAGAAAGTGGGGAACGGAGTCTCAACACTAGATTCCCTCTGCCTACCCTGCTGTGTGCGGGATACAGCGTGCAGCTGATATATATTTTTTTTATATTTTCACGTTTTTGTTTTAGTCATGGCTATAGTAATTGCTAGACTCCGGTAGATAAAGGGCATTGGAAGTGCCTTAATGGCAACGGCGTGTTTTTACACTAGATTCCCATGTAATTTATATATAAACGTCTAAACTATATAACGTATATATATAAACGTCAATACAAAATTAATGTTTCAATTCGAACCATTAGTTATTAAGATTAACGCAAACAACTTAAGCTTTATAATTTTAGTATAGAGGATAGATTTAATTTAAATATCAATGTATGCTATGGTCAAGTCTTTAAAGATTTTAGAATTTAAAAGAATTTTCAACATAAATAGTTACCTTGCTAACATTAAACATGTTTTTTTTATGTTTTGTGTGAGGAAATAAGCAAAACCTTTATTTATCCTTTTCATTCAATTTCTACGTATGATGACATATCTACTTTGCGGCTTAAAAAGATCTGTAAACTTCTATCTGTACCACAAATTATATCCGAACAGTTAGATCTGCATTGTTCAGTATTCTATGCGAGATAAAGATGCGCACGCGTTTAAACTGGGTCGCGATTTTCTAGCTTCTGATAACGGTAGTAATGGGTTTAAATCAGCTAGATTTAAATCTTTGTAGCCTTCTATTAAATATTGTCCACTCTCTTAGCTAGGGTCATCTTGATTTCACCAAGTGTAGGAGTAGCCATTGTATTTGTATAATGTAGTTCTTATTTCAATGGAAACTTTACTTTTGAAGATTATATTTAAAAAAGTAAAGATTTACATTACTTGTAGGTTTTCTGAAAATATAAAGCTATATATTTTTCATTATTACTGCAGTTTTGCTTATCAGACAAAGCCTTTTCAACTCTATACAGAGTTTGCATATTCGATGATGTAACAAGCCAATACTTTTATTTAATTCCAAAATTTTGAGGCCGTTCGTGGCTCAGGAACAAAAGCATGCGTCTGTAAATGCGAAAAGTTGATCTTGACTGGCTTTGATTTACTCCTGAGGAAATTCTGCCGAACTCTACGCATTAAGAGATTTCCTTTGCCCAAATTTCTGCCACACTCAACGCCGCGTCTTTGTTCGTGACCAGAACAACATAGTTTGGCACAAAATGGGCAACGGAAGTGTCTTAATGGAAACGGATTGTCTTAACATTAAGTTCCCAGGTTCAGTTAAAACAAAAAATCCAACTTGGAATTCGATCTCATATTATAACTGAGTTAAACACATCAATGAAAAAAGAAAGTGCAGAATCAATTATTGCTTAGCGGCGACGATATTATCTTCATCCACATAAAAAAAAAATCAAATATCTGAAGAATGTAGTATTAACAGCTATTCAACCTATAATACTTACAATACCTGGCAAATATGTTAGATCTGTGATACAGATTGCTCTGTACGAGGCACGATAGTGCGCACGCGCCGCCAACTGGGTCGCGTTTAGGGTTGCCAGGTCGTCAAACCTAATAACCGGACAGAATATATACTATTGAGGCCGTTGTGTTGCAGTATGTGACTGTAACTGCGACAGGTTGTGGGTTCGATCACATTCGGCGAATGAAATATTTAGTATTTTAATTTCTTCGCTTTGGTAATACAACAAAGCGAGGCGTTGAGAATCGCGAAAATTCGGCGGAGAGCGGCGAACGGAGTGTCTTAATACTAGGTTATCTCTGCCTACAATGCTATATGCGGGATACAGCGTTAATTAAAAAAAATAATATGACAACATAATTGTATGTAAAACGAAGCTCTTTTTCTTGCTTTAAAATCATATTTAAAAAAAAAGTACAACAAAAGTAAAAAGCCTGATTATATCCAGTTTTACCCGGACGCCTGGCAACACTAGCGATCCCTCAAACCTCCGATAGATTACCCTGCCCAGTTCGCAGCAGTAGCATTGATTTAAGTACTCGTGTGAAATACTGCCTCCTGCCTGCGCTCGGGCCATCGCGATACTTCCCCACGTGGGCGATGCATTGAATAATACACCGTTTATACCTTATCGGCCACATGGAGGTGGTTAATAATTTATTTTCAAAGCGCTAAAATCAATAAATAATCCATTTTTTCTCAATTTAACATAGAAAAATGGCAGGATAGCGTATATTAAGATGGCAATATAAACATCTATGGTGTTAAATGTTTTTAAGTCTTTTCAAAGTATATATTTCTGTTATAAGAATGCTATAAATTATAAATTTCTTGTTTATCTTGAACGACCGTTTAAAAAAAGAAATGTTTTTCTTTCCTAAGTGTGGAACAACATTTTAAAATGTTAAAAAAGACAAGTTTGTTTGTACAGTTAATACGAAATGAATATTAAAAGTTATTTTTGACGTCGCAACGCTACCTTCGTTTGGTTCTTTGTAACTGAATGTGATAGGTGTAGGTACAAATTTTATTTGGCTAAATATTTTCTTTTATATCATAATTCGGCAATTTTCTAAGAAAATTCGGCGTTAAGATCCGATATTTTACATACATCGTCTATAGCAGGGTCGAAAAATTGAGAACGCAATGTCTAATGACTAAGTTCTTTCTACTTATTTCCCAAAATGAATTCTCTCTTGAATTCAAATTTTTACATTGTTTTACACAACAGATTGTGAGTTTGATCCCCACTTGTGAAAAATTTTCTCGCTCTAGTAAGCCAAAGGGCAACGATGAGTTCTCAGCACTCAGCATGCCATGCCTCTAATTCGGGCAGCGAGTGGTGAATGTATTTTAACACTATATTCTATCTGCCTACCGTACTGTAGGCTTCAGCTACACGCTGTATCCCGCACACAGCAGGGTAGGCAGAGGGAACCTAGTGTTAAGACACTCCGTTCCCCACTTTCTGCCGAATTCTGGAGGCAATGATAGTTGAGTGGCAGAACTCAACGCCGCGCTTTGCCTCGACAGCAGAGCGAAGAAATGGAAATATAAATTTAAATAAATATTTCATCTCCTCGAATGGTGATCGAACCCACAACCAGTCGATTTTACAGTCACACTTTATGCCGCTGCGCCACGACTGGGACAAGACTGAAAAAAAATTAATACTTGACAATAATTAATAATAACATTTTAAATAGATGAACAATATAATTTATAATTTTATTTCCGTCAGTTGAACAATAAAGGGTGGAGTAAAAAGCTTAAGTTCATTCAGCCGAACAAAACATTAACAGTTTTCAAGATAGGAATCGTTTAGTTTTCTTCCACTCTGGTTGCCACTTGGATATTATTGAGAAAGCTCGTCCATTCCGCTAGCCGTCGTGTTGGATTATTACCAGACGTAGGGCTGTCACCCGTGAAGTAAAGCAGCCGGTACACCTTTTAAATATACCGTTTGTTCTTAAGAAGTGAATTTAATAGTATATGAATATTTTTTTTATATTAGTATATTATTTTTCAGATATTTTTTTCTTTAAAGTAAATTAAAATCTATATATATAAAAGGACATGTACCTGACTGACTGAGGTAAGACGCACGCACAGGCGGAACTGCTGATAGTAGAAACGTGAAATTTGGACAGTGTTTATTTTCATAATCTGGACATCCAATAAGAAGGAATTTGACGGCTAAAGGGATGAAATAGGAGTTGAAAGTTTGTATGGATTTTTTTTTAAATCGGCACCGATTTATATAAAATTTGAAATTCAGACTCTTAAAAACATTTCATTGAACACTTGTTTCATGGTTTTTTAGAATTCACTCCCTAAGGGTGCAAATAAGGGGTTGAAAGTTTATATGGAAAAATCTTTAATTGGCCACCGATTTTTATAAAAAAATTAATATTAAATAATTAAATTCAGACTGTTAAAAATATTTTATTAAACACGTGTTTCGTGGTTTTTTTAGAATTCACCCCTAAGGGTGCAAATATGCGGGCGAAGCTGCGCGCGCCCACTAGTAACGATATAAAAGTTTACAAAAATAGTCAACCCTAAGTTTTCAATTCTAAAATGTACTGAGAATTCTCTAATATGAATATTGTGGATCAAAGCTATCGGATTGTCGTGATAGATGTTTGTACTTTGTAAGCTATTACCTTTTCTATGGAAGTTTTGTATGATTTTATTATAATACCTATTTACGAGAGTATCATTGCATTTGAAATGATTTTAAATAGTTGAAGAATATTTCAGTTATTTAAAGGCTGTGGTTGTGTTTTTTTTTTAAATTTATATATTTAATATTATTGTAAATTTGCGGCTTCGCCGCGGGCAATTTCATGAGCATGTGTCATACGTGACACATCTAATTATCCAAACGTTAAATGACATAGAGCCCTCTTCGATAAGTGGGCTGTCATATAGAAAAAAAAACATTTATAATAGTACTTGTTCAGATTAGCCCTTCCAACCGAACTAAGTCTTCATCATTATCATGTTAAATCGGAAGTAAAGAGATCACGCGACAAACTTTAAGAAATCAAGCTTTCAAAAACATTTATTTAAAAAAATAAATCAGCTTCACGCTGCATCCCGCACACAGCAGGGTAGGCAGAGGGAACCTAGTGTTAAGAGACTCTGTTCCCGACTTTCTGACGAATTTTAGAGGCATTGCGTGTTGAGTAGCAGAACTCAACGCCGCGCTTTGCCTCGACACTAGAGCGAAAAAATGGAAATATAAATTTAAGTAATTATTTCATCTCCTCGAGTGGGGGATCGAACCTACAACCAGTCGATTTACAGTCACACGTGCCCCTGCGCCACGACTGGCCTCTTTATTTAAATATTTTAGATAATATATGTAAGTACTCCCTTAAAGCTCAGCAAATGCCAGCCCAAGTTAATTTCGAAATAGAATGTACACTTAATTATTTGCTTAGGACATGAGATACTAAGTTCGATTCCATTCATTATGTTACAACATTTGCATACAAGCCCATTAAACGTTTCTATGTTCGAACAAAGTAGCCAATTTCTCAAAGAGCGGCGAGGTATTTCGCGTGCGTGTAGACAAAAGGCGGAGATAACCCTGCGCGCGCGCATTGCGCTAGCTTAATACGAGCTCTTTATTCCTGACGGGGTATTAATGGCGCCACCCGACTACGCCCGCGATTTTGTGTTATAAGACGGCGTTCTAACGACGCACCATCAGTTCCAAGCTGATAGAGCCCGGCTGAATGGAAACTGGGAGGGCTTCACGCCAAACATATTTATTTTGTTTGACTTTGCATCTTATTCTGCCTCCGCAACCGTGTTACACTACAGCCGTTTTAGATAACAAATGATTCGAAATAAATACTTTTTTATTCTTAATACAACTTCCACGCAGCTTACTATTACGGGGCACACGCGAGGAATCGTAATGACCGAGCCAATTATATTTATTTAATCGTACATAAGAAACAGATGCGACTGATATCGTCCGTGTTTAATCTACAGATGGACGCGACAGGACAGAGCAAAACCTCTTTGCACTGATACGTGGTATTTAATTGACGTACAGATTCGTGAGTATACCACGCGCGCTCTGTCACGGGATTTTGTTCTATATTTTTCCGGGTTGGGTTGGGTTTAGAGGCGGTAATTGCGTGCTCGTATTTGACAGATGGTACCGGCGAAGCCCAAATATGCGGTGTCGGCGCACAATTTGCCCCGGACACGTCACTCATTGTAATTGGCTGTGGGCCGCCATTAGCTAATGAGATCTTGCGATAGGATCTGGTCGGCGTTTGTGCAAAGAGTATCTTATGGCGTTGGTGATAGTTCGCCGTTAGTCGGCGGTGGTGGTGGTGGTGGCGGTGGTTACGGTGGTCAGGCGGCGATACGAAGCGGATCTAAGATTCAGTCACCACTGTGTCGGTGTGAAACCATCCGACGTGCCGACGTCATGCCTATTGCGATCGATCTGGGCGTATAAGGAGAACCACCGTATCTGACTTCGAATGATTGAATTTAGTACTGTACTTTTAGTTTACTACTAGTACCTACTCGTATACTAGAATTCTGTCATATGTACGCTTGTAGCGTACATTAACGTCCATTCGGTGTATTATATTAGTTGCTGCGTCCATCTAAAAAGTTTTTATTGATATTTCATTTTATAATAGCAGATATAATTAGTAGTTTGTTGAAAAACAATTTACTTGGTCTGAATTTTAAATGATTATATTTACTTTTTAAGTATATTTTAGCTTTAATTTATAAGAAAATGCTATTATTACGGGTTTAACGTTACACTCAATGGTAGTGAGTAAAAAATATTACACTGTATACATATTTGGTGCAATTAACAGTAAGCGAATAGGTGTTTCTTATGAAAAACTCGTTTGTCCTTACGTTATACGTTATTTCATCGTCCCAATGAATACTAGTCATAGGGAGATTGGCCATAAATTAAGTGTAATTGATACGACAGAGACATCACTATCCTAGACCACAAAAACATAGTTTACCTTTTTCGAGCGGCTCTAATAAGCCCCCAGATATATAAGGCAAAAATCATTAAACTGTCCGGTTTTAAGAATTAATATTCGTGTAAAAACCGATTCAGGTGACGGTTACTTTTTACAAAGTAAATCTGTAGTACTTGAGGGCTCATGTGCCCCGGTCAGCCACAAGTTGGGTTAGTTTGATATGTATATTTAGGTCTAATTATTGGTATATTTACATTTCATTCGAGGCCATTGTGGCACAGGGGCACAAGCGTACCTATTCTCCTTCCTTTTTAGCATAGCAGGGTACGCATAGGGACACTTCAAATTTAGTGCTTAAACACTCAGTTTTCAATAAGACACTTTCGTTCCAAACTTGCCGCCGATACCTGGAGACATTGCGTGAAGAGTGGCAGAACTAAAAGCCGCGCTTTGCCTCATTAGCAGTGCGAAGAAATAAAAATATTAAATATTTCATTTCCTCGAGTGGGAATGGAACTCATAACCTGTCGTGTTTACAGTTACACGCTTGTGCCATTCGCTACCACCAGCCTTAATATAAACAGTTGCTAACTTATTATTAGTTAATACTAATCCGGAATATTCTTTGATTATTCAATTGGTAACATTCATCTTTCTCATAGTTCGATATTAATTTTAACGTCCATATAAATTTAGTTAGAGGCCAGTCGTGGCGCAGCGGCACAAAATGTGACTGTAAAACCGACTGGTTGTGGGTTCGATCCCCACTCGAGGAGATGAAATATTTACTTAAATTTATATTTTCATTTCTTCGCTCTGGTGTTGAGGACAAGCGCGGCGTTGAGTTCTGCCACGCAACACGCAATGATTCCAGAGTTCGGCAGATAGTGGAGAACGGGAGTGTCTTAACACTAGGTTCCCTCTGCCCACCCTGCTGTGTGCGGGATACAGCGTGAAGCTGATTTATTTATTTATTATATAAATTTAGTCGCACGTAAAATTTGTATAATTCAAATGAATTTACAATCGTCTATTTTGATCAACAAATTGTATTCACATTCAGCAAGTTCTATTTATGATCACTTAATCTTTCATTCGTACCCATAATGTGAGATTTGGAATGTCCAGCTATTATTGCGTTGGTCGCAACAAGTAAATCGTGATTGCTCAGTTATGGTTGAAGTACCACGGACCACGGATACACCATATTGGTAATACCATCACCACCACCATTATTCCTTTTATTTGGCACCTAAATTGGAATGGCAGGCGTGTAAGCTCGTGGTCTCGTGGTCTCTAGTGATAGTTTATTTTCGACGATATCCTTGTTGCTGTAATAATAAATACGGGTAGCGGACAATGTTAACGCACTGGCTTGACTAATTCGTATTGGATTACGGGGATGTTCTTGAACCTCTTCCTGCTTTGTCGACTTGAAGAATATTGAGTTTCGCGTCTCCGTTGCTTAATTTATTGATTTTGTGCGACGTGAAGATGTTTTGGGTCGGAATACTGTTAGGTATAGATAATATAAAAATGAGGCTCCTGTAACTTTGTTTCTATAGTTTCTCTTGTAAAATGGGAAACTAATTTTTTTTTTTGTCACGAGGTTCCCTCTGTCTACCCTGCTTTGTGAAGAATACAGCATGAAGCTGTATAATATAAATTAAACTGGAACCAATCCTGTCTGTCATTTCTAGTTTTTAATATAGTTCTTATATCTCTAAGTATTTCACCATTAATTCTGCCCTCACAATATCAGCAAAAAGTGTATTAAGTAAAAGCGATCGATCTAATGGCGTCGTGGTTAATAAACCGACAAACGTCAAACTGGGTATTGTTTCCAATCTGATGTATGTGCATATGTTATTTGAACAGTGTCGCCGGGTGTCTCTGGGTGACAGCGGACGCGGGCTAATAATGGGTTACCGTCAGCGTTAGGAAATATAACGCTTGGTCTTATATTGGCCCAACTCAGATGTATTGGTCAAACTGATTAGGATCGATTCACATGAAGATTAAATTGAAATGGATAGACATCTCGTTAATATTATTTTTTTTTATGGAATTTTCGTCTTTCGAAATAGTTTTTAAATATATTCTTTTACTTAGATCAAATTTCAAAAATCATAAAAAATCAAATTTTCGACGTTGTAATACGGTGTACGGTCACATAATTATGTAACGTTAGTGTCGTTGTGTGTATATTACTGTCCAGCCACATCATTAAAATTATAAAATTAGCGAATAGTTGAAATTATTTTAGACAATCATGTAAAATACTTATATTTTACCACCTATTTCATGTTTTTTGACAATCTTCTAAAATGTAGATATTCATATTTTTAAGCATTTAGTATGCATATCTCTAATTTTAGAGATACTGCGCGCCGGAAAGTACTGTCGACACTTTGTCTTGTGAAAATGAAAATGGTTCATTTCGCCGAGTGGGAATCGAACCTAAAGCCATCGTGATTACAGTCAGACTTTTGCAACGGCACTGTATATTTCATATGACAAAATATAAAACAGATTCCGCCATACTGGCGTATATTGGCCCAAGTTTATTCATGTGATGGCTCATCAGAAAACAAAGGCGACTCTTGCGCATGTCACTGTCAAGTAAGTGAGTACGCCGGAGAGGTAATTAAGCGTGCGCCGAGCAGTGTTTGAATTTCGAATGAACTCGGATACGTGTCACATGATACATTAGGTTCCTTAGTTTACACTGATATGGGTACTTGCTGTTCATAAATTTTAATAGTTGGATACGTACAGTGCGGGTGATGTGTCGTGGCCGTTTTCAGGTTAGGGTTTCTGGACTTCTGAGGGTATAAAATAATCGCAAGTAAGGTTATCTTATTCCCGATTATTTGATTTCAAGATTTTCTTGAAATCAAATCTGGGCAGCTGTCTTCAGCTAGTTTCAATGCCGCCATTCATTAACCGAAATGTAGTTTTTGAATGATTGAGTTGTTGTTTTAAATTGCGTTTAATAACACAATAGTAGTATATTTTTAATAATATAAATACTGATGGTGATGAATAAAATGTTAGTTTTTAATAATCAATTTACTTAATTTACTCGTAGAAATGAGTTAAAAACTTATGAGATTTTTACTTAGATTCGTCAGAATACACTTACTTATTACGGCGATTTCATGGTTGATTATATTATATTTTACGTTATATTTCACGCAGTATTCACACACAGCTCGCAGTATTCCTTACTTTTCTTGAGTGGTACGTAGTAACTCAACGCCGCACTTTAACTTGTACAGCAGGAAAGTGATAATAATTTAAATTTATTTATACACCAAAGCATTAACTGAGATAAACGTCTTAGACACTTTATACCATAAAAAAAAGGTTTTTATCATAAGCAAGAATAATAAAGTTATTAATAAAGCCAATACCTAGTAGTCAATCAATAGCTTCAGCGTGTCAGCGTGCAGGCGCGTCTCGAGCCATATTTGGCCCAATGTTTGATATATCGACCATCTAGGCAATTATCTATCATCGCTTTGGTGGTGAAGAGAGTCAACTAACTTATTACAAATTTCGTGAATATGAAGAATAAACGTGGAGTGTGAGGCTGGTCGTGGCGCAGCGGCACGAGGTGTGACTGCAAAATCGACTGGTTGTGGGTTCGATCCCACTCGAGGAGATGAAATATTTACTTAAATTTATATTTCCATTCTTCTTGTCTTAACACTAGGTTCCCTCTGCCTATCCTGCTGTGTGCGGGATACAGCGTGAAGCTAAGTTATTTAATTTAACGTGGAGTGGTTAAACAAGTATGTATCATTTATTTATATAATTTGGGAGTTAGTGAATTTTTTATAAAATTTTCTTTCTTTTCCACTTTATTAGATTAAATTATTAGCATCATAAAGACTGCTTCGCCCGCTTAAACTTATTGTTATATTACAGCTAAATTGTACGAAATGTTATCTTTTTTCTTTTGATATATGAACTGTATTACTGTAAAGTTTCATGTAATTTGTTCAGTATCTTTTACGAGAAACTGCAACAAATATCAACGTACAAACATAGTAGGACTAGTTTTTATCTGCGGCTTCGCCCGCGCAATCAATTAGAAATAACTAAGAGTTGTGTGTGACACCATGACACATTCTACGTTTACGAATGTTTGTTTGTCTATAGCCTTCATCGATAAATTATTTATCCAACACAAAAAGTATTCCGATACTACATATTTTAATTAGAACCACTAGTTCCTGAGATTGGCACGTTCAACCAAACACACACTTTAGCTTTACAACATAAGTACAGAAATATAAATTGTCACAAAACTTATAATACGTTGGTTGAGTCTCTTCACAACCAAAGCAACGATATGAGACAAACAGTATATTTAATTGATCATCTCAGGAACGCGAAGATCACGATAAGGTCCAGTTTCTGTGACAAAAAAAAGTAATATTTTATTTGTACAACATAATTTTCTCATTACAGTACACTCGGTGTGGATCGATTATAACTCTTGTATTAACAATAACTCATTCATTTAAAAACTGGTAGCTACTTGTAAACTGTTAGATTGGAATTCATTTTTTTATCGAGTTATTTTTCCCTCACTGATACTATGTGTTTCTAAGAAGAATTTATCTCTGGTGTCTATGATTTATGGCGTTGTAAATCTTATTTAATTTTACATGTCGTTTTTTTATTTATTAAAAAATAAGTAAATAATAATGTCAGTGATGTCTCGTGTTGTTTTTAATATTATTTTTTTAAATTATGATGAGGCCAGTCGTGGCGCAGTGGCACAAAGTGTGACTGTAAAACCGACTGGTTGTTGCTTCGATCCCCACTCGAGGAGATGAAATATTTACTTAAATTTATATTTCCATTTCTTCGCTCTGGTGTCGAGGTAAAGCGCGGCGTTGAATTCTGCCACTCAACACGCAATGCCTCCAGAATTCGGCACAAAAGTGGGGAACGGAGTGTCTTAACATTAGGTTCCCTCTGCCTACCCTGCTGTGTGCGGGATACAGCGCGAAGCTGATTAATTCAAATTATAAAATATATGGTCTTGTTCAGGCCCATATATAGCCATGCGCCACGACTGGCCTAATAAAACTTTAATTTACTGAAGTACAATAGATACGCAGGGATCAATAATATAAATTTAGCTTTGATGTATCACTCCCAGGAATAGAAAGGTTCGGGTGTGGCGTGCCCACCCCAGAATGATCTGGTGCCCACCCTAGAAATAAATTTTTCAATAACCTTAACATCCTTTCTTCCACCAAAATCCTAAGCATCAAGGTCTAGTGGTAACATTAAGGCACTTAATCTCACTAAATCTCAGCACAAATACCTTTTGGGTCCCGTTTTACATTGAAACACCATCGGTCGTGACCGTCGCGAAGTAATTTGGCTCGCAGGCGGTAAGTTCTTATCAACTGACAAGTGAATGCGAGGTGGTAGTGTTAAACTTACTAAACCCACAATTAGCGTTCCGGTACAACCAATTAAACTTGAATTGACATCTACATGGTGGTGGTGGTGATTAAAAAATAGGTGGCGACACCTGCAATTTTTAAGTTTGGACAATTTAACAGCGCTAAGTTACATCGATCCGTACTCGAGGACTTGATATTTCAAGTAATCCTCTGTATATTTTTCAAGCAAGGACTAGGCTTGACATTAGCATTGATTTGATTTGGGGCAATTTTTTTGTAAGTGAGATTTCTGGAGTGGGCACGGACCAAAACCTTCCCCCTCCCCTACTCTCTCCCCTATTCATGCTAACTTATCCTTCGTATTTTTTCAGTTTTTTTTTAAATATTTCATTTCTTCGAGCGCGGATCGAGCCCGCAAACTGTCGCATTTATAGTCGCACGCCTCTGCCCTTGCGCCACGACTGGCCTCAAATAATTGCCGTAAATTCAACATTTGCAAAATACAAGAATATTTTATTATAGTAAAACCGAAATAACAAGGATTTGATAATGTATTGTCACTTACCCATTATAATCTTACCATAAACTATAATTTTGTACTCTACGTGGGCGAAGCCGCGAGCGGAACTAGTATAGGTAAAAAGTATGCATAAAGACCAGCTTGCACAATATTTCATATTAATTTTGACCTTTTATTCTACAAATATAGATAATTAATATTGTTTCTTGGAATCGAATAATTGTTATTTTTTGATAACTATTATACAGCTCATCAAATACCTCGTTTATAAGTCTAAAGGGGCTATCTTGTAAGCTTTAAGAACGAAATTTTAGTTATTTCTATGAATGTAAGTGAAAAAATGATAATTATAGAATAGCTATACAGTCGTGTCAGTTGCGGTTTTTGTATACATTTTTAATTAGTCTATAATATCTTTTTTTTATTTAGCTTCACACTTTATTTGTAGAGGAGAGAGGCCGGAGCGCCAAACGCTATAATCTGTGTTTACCTCTTTCGCCTCGTCCACCGTTATCTACCTCTCCATATGTGTACTTCGGGGGTCCCTCATGCTTTTTACCTGACCCAATCTCCAATATAATGCATATTGTGTTTTCGTAGGTCAACCAAGGTCTTCTCCTACCTCTCTTGCCACTAACTCTTACTTCAGATATTTTTTGCCATTCACTTTCATTCTCTTGACATGCCCGAACCATCTGTGATCACACGTTCTACTTTTTTCTCAAATAAGAATTGAATTATTGAAGTTTATTTTTTATTTTTTTTTTATTGAATAACATAAAATAACAAGATAGGTAGACGGAACATGGGAACCTAGTGTTAAGACACTCCGTTCCCATCAAGACATTTTCGTTCCCCATTTTCCGCCGAATCCTGGAGGCATTACGTGTCGATTGGCGGAACTCCCCGCCGAGCTTTGGAACGTTACCAGAGCTAGGAAATGAAAATATTAAATATTTCATTTACTCGAATGGGCATCGAACCCATAACCTGTTGCGCGTACAGCAGCACGCTTGTGCCTCTACGCCACGACTGGCCTCGTTATAAATTAAACCTATAATTATTTTAATTATCGCACTTACTTATATATATATATATATATATATATATATATAAAAACCGACTGGTATATATATATATAGCCTTATTGTTATTTGCGTTTAAGTATTACAAGATGTTTACAGCGAATATTTTATTAATACTAATATAGGTTCGAGGTATTGTTGGAATGTAATTCAAATTTACTACCGTATCGGTTGTATTGAAGTGTATATCAAACGTTTATAGAGAATAATAAGACATCATAACCGTATTTTTCCCGACTGCTAAGGAAGGATTATTACCTTATTTCATTATAGTAATGTGTTTTGTTCTAAATAAATAAAAAAAACACACACACCATGTGGAAATTTTTGTTCGAAAATAATGAAATGTTATTTCGTTTGTTTGTATATTAAATGGATTAAATGGTAATACAAGCGCTTATAAAGCGCATTCTTTTTAAAAGATCTTTATCAGCTTCACGCTGTATCCCGCACACAGCAGGTTAGGCAGAGGGAACCTAGTGTTAAGACACTCCGTTCCCCACTTTCTGCCGACTTTTAGAGGCACTGCGTGTTGAGTGGCAGAACTCAACGCTTAACCTCGACACCAGATCGAAGAAATGGAAATATAAATTTAAGTAAATATTTCATCTCCTCGATTGGAGATTGAACCCACAACCAGTCGGTTTTTACAGTCACACCTCGTGTCGCTGCGCCACTCACACTCATTACACACTCATTATTTAAAAGATCTTATGGCGTATTTCTACTTTTGTGGACGTACTTAAATATTGTCATTGTTGCTTATGTTAACTGTATGCGTATAGTCATTTTATATGCATGATAGTTGACTATCAAAATACCTTTTACCACTAGCTTACATAACACATATTTTTATTCTCCGCTTCACGCTGTATCCCGCATGTAGCAGGGTACCCAGAAGGAGCCTAGTGTTGAGACACTTCGGTCTCCATTTTCCGCCGAATTATAGAGGAATTGGCGTGTTAAATGGCGGGACGCTGCGTTTTGCCTCGACACCAGAGCGAAGAAATCATATTACATATTTAATTTTTTTGAGTAGGGATCGAACCCACAGTTACAGTTACACATGCTAGTGATTCTGCGCCACGACTGGCCTCAATACGTAAATGGTATTGAAATTTATATATTTTTTTGGCTTTTTTTGCAAATACATTCCAAGCTTGGGTAGTCTTAACATCTTTCTTCCTAAAACAGTCCCATCAAAATTATGATCGTGTAGCAAAAAGGTACAAATGCGTACGCATGTGATATTTATATGTATATATTTTTCATTTCTAGTTCACCGTTTGATTTTAATAATGTATACTTTTTCCTTGAAACTATTGTATTAAATTAAATTAAATTTTATTTATTGTATATTTAATTAAATTATTTAATTTAATTTATTGTATTAATTAATAATTATATACAAAAATGTTTATTTCTTACAGATATTCGCCCGACAACGCCACCATCACACGTCGAGGTATGTGTGTTCATTATTTTGCCTTATTAAAAAAAAAAAAAAAAGAATAGTACGTATTTGCATTTTGTGAGCTCATTACTGTGGTATTTCATAGGTCGATTCATTTTGTACGTTTACAGTTGATCTATATTTTTTTTTTAATTTAATTCTAGTTATTGTATATAACTTTTAAAACTTGTTAAATGTGTAGTTAGTGTTTTCCTAATAAATGTATGTATAAAAGGAATTCATAATTGTCAGAAAAAAAGTGGATTCTTAACTGTTAACACCAAATATTTATGTCATTTTTTTTTATTATTATGTCAACGTACAAGTCACTACGACTTTTTACTTTTTAGTTATACCGTGTTTGGCAAAGCGATAGTTGCAGGTTCAAAGCCCCTTTAAGAAAAGTATAAATATTTTATGTATTTATTTTATAACTAGAGGCCGCGCGCAGCTTCGCCCGCGTATTTGCACCCTTAGGTGTGAATTCTAATTTTTAACAGTCGGAATTTAATAAAAATAGGTGACGATTTAAACATTTTTCCATACAAACTTTTAACCTCTTATTTGCACCTTTAAGGGGTGAATTCTAAAAAAACCATGAAACATGTGTTTAATGAAATGTTTTTAAGAGTTTGAATTTCAAATTTTATAAAAATTTGTGCCGATTTAATTTTTTTTCCATACAAACTTTCAACCCCCATTTCATCCCTTTAGGTAACCCTATTAAATATATTATAAATTTTTCAAATTCCCTTCTTAGTGGATGTCCAGAATATGAAAATAAACATCTGCCCAAATTTCACGTTTCTACCATCAGCGGTTACGGCTCTGCGTGCGTCTTACCTCAGTCAGTCAGCACAAGTCCTTTTATATATATAGATATAGTTAGTGCTGATCCCTGAACTCAACCTTGAAAACATGGTCATGCAACTCTATGTTAACGCAATGGCTGTAGGTTATCATTATATTTTAAATTATTTTCCCGTACGTTTCTTTTGTACATCCTGTATGTCGCTGTATGCGGGAAAAGGCGTGAATGTGAAAAAAAATAGATAATAATTTTTTTTTAACTGACGTTGTTAAAATTGAGTTATATTTTGTTCGTAACAATTGTATTAATTAAATTTATACTATAAAGGATAGCAGTTAAATATTCTAGGAAGCTTCACTTATCATGAGAAAAAACATCTTAAATGTCAAATGTTTGTAGATGACAGGGAATTAATGTTGCTATAAAAAAAATCCAAGTTCTAAATTATCCAAATAATACAAGTAAATTAAAAATAAAAAATTGAATCAGCTTCACGCTGTATCCCGCACACTGCAGGGTAGGCAGAGGGAACCTAGTGTTGAGACACTCCGTTCCCCACTTTCTGCCAAATTCTGGAGGCATTGCGTGTTGAGTGGCAGAACTCAACGCCGCGCGTAGTCTCGACGCCAGAGCGAAGAAATGGAAATATAAATTTAAGTAAATATTTCATCTCCGCGAGTGAGGACCGAACCCACAACCAGTCGGTTTTACAGTCACACTTCGTGCTGCTGCGCTACGACTGGCCTCTAATACAAGTAGTTTTTTTTTCAAAACCTGTCGCCCTCATGTCCTTATATATTTTTATATTTATTTCTTCGAAAGAGGCATATAATTGACCATTGTTTGCAGTTCTTAAAATTATAGTTTTAATATTTACTTTTGGTCTTATGATCAACTTTTTACCTAAGTTATTGGAATTAATATACGATGGCCTGAACTTTGCGTTATAATGAATCTATGTCTATATATAGTCTCAATAAAGGAATGTAAATGTGTTATAAAAAAAATGAAATAACCTTTATAATATTACGGGGACCCCCCTTGGAGCCCTACATCACTTTTATACTTCAAGACTCATTAGTCTCTCTAAGAATATTTCTCTGTATGGTTTTGTATATCATTATCTTTGCTGTTTATATATATTTTTTGTATATTTTGTCTGTTATTGTACGTTTGTTTAAATTAGCGTATACAGCTGCTAGAACGTTACAGCGTTATGTTGCAAAGGTGAATAATGTCAATTATAATTCGTTGTTGTGGCTATACACTGTGTCCCGCATATAGTAGGGTAGTGTTAAGACACTCTGTTTCCCAAGCACCGCCCAACTTTCGAGATGTTGTGTGTTGAGTGGCGGGGTCCAACGCTGTGCTGTGTCTTCTTACCAGAGCGAGGAAATAAAAATAATTTATTCAGTCGAGTGGGAATCGAACCGAAAATTGTCGCGTTTACAGCCAGACGCTGTGCTGCTGTGCTACAACGGCATCTAATCTATATATATAAAAGGACTTGTGCTGACTGACTGAGGTAAGACGCACGCAGAGCCGTAACCGCTGATGGTAGAAACGTGAAATTTGAGCAGATGTTTATTTTCATATTCTGCACATCCACTAAGAAGGGAATTTGAAAAATTTTAACCCTAAAGGGATGAAATAGGGGTTGAAAGTTTGTATGGAAAAAATTTTTATCTGTACCGATTTTTATAAAATTTGAAATTCAGACTCTTAAAAACATTTCATTGAACACGTGTTTCATGGTTTTTAAGAATTCACCCCATAAGGGTTCAAATAAGGGGTTGAAAGTTTATATGGAAAAATCTTTAAATTGCCACCGATTTTTATAAAAATTTAAATTCAGACTCTTAAAAATATTTTATTGAACACGTGTTTCGTGGTTTTTTTAGAATTCACTCCTAATAAGCGGGCGAAGCCGCGCGCGCCCTCTAGTTGTAAATAATTTTTTTAACTTATTTTTTCTTTTTTTATTAGTCTCATGCTGTATCCCGCATATGGACAGACAGAGGGAGCTTATTGTTAAGACTCTCCGCTCTTCACTTTCCGCCGAATTCTGGAGGCATTGCGTGTTAATAGCGCAACTCAACACTTTGCCACGACACTAAACCAAAAAACTGTGTGACTGTAAAACCGACTGGTTGTGGGTTCGATCCCCACTCGAGGAGATGAAATATTTACTTATTACTTATATATATATAATTTATATTTCCATTTCTTCGCTTTGGTGCCGAGGACAAGCGCGGCCTTGAGTTCTGCCACTCAACACGCAATGCCTCCAGAATTCGGCAGAAAGTGGGGAACGGAGTGTCTTAACACTAGGTTCCCTCTGCCTACCCTGCTGTGTGCGGGATACAGCGTGAGGCTAAAAAAAATTATTATTTCCTCGAGTGAGAATCAAACCTCCGCGCCACGACTGGTCTTCTTATCTTTTACATTTATACATTTTTGTAACGTATATATTAATTATAAGTTAAATATGCGATAATAGTAAATATCTTACTGTGTATTTTTTACACAATAAATATAAGTTATAGTTTTTAAAGCTAAAATTTTTAAATACGTTACCAACCACCAACATCGAAACGACTATATGCCGTCCTTCTTGATAAACGGCAACATAAAGTGAACATTTATGATTTACATTGTTTTTTTTTATTTGCATTCAAAATTATAACCTAAGGCTTGCCTTCATGTGAGTAAAAGTTCTAAATTGTATTTAAATCTATATTTCCTTATTCTGTTCTTATAATCTAACACAAAAATAATTATTCTATAAATTTATATGAATTTTCGTAACAAAAAAAATAAAATTAATTTTTGATCTTTTTTTTTAGTGTCACTCTGTATTCCGCACACATCAGGGTAGGCAGAGGGAACCTAGTGTTAAAAGACACTCTGTTCCCCATTTCCCGCTGAATTTAGGAGCCATATAGTGGCGGAAGTCAACACCACGCTTTGCCTCGACACCAGAACGAAGAAAATGGAAGTATTAAATATTTAATTTCCTCGAGAGGGAATCGAACCCACAACCTGTCGCGTTTACAGTCACACATAGTGCCCCTGCGCCACAACTGGCCTCTTGTATTATTGTTTGATTTCAATCTTTAAATAATTATATATTTACATCTAAAAGGTACTGTAAGCGATACAAAAGTGGTCCGGGACGTGGCGTCGAAGAAGAGCAGAGTCCGGTCGAACAGTCTTTCGTTAGCTACTCAGCCGGCGCGTAAAAGAACCTCGTCGGGCGTTTTCAAGGTATGTATGTATACGGAAGGACTAGATAGTACAGTACGGTCGACGAGTCGTGGCCGCCCTGATGTTAGCTGTACATGGCAGCTCTTATATTTTTTCTTTTTTTTCTTCTTGCCTAACCTTAGGACGGCCACAATTTGTCGATCGTGAATCATTTAGAGTGGAGGCGGAGAACGGAGTGTGTCGATACTAGGTTCTCTGTCTTTCTTATGATGCGCGAAAATCATATATTAGTTTTTTAGATTATTATTATTAGCTTTACGCTGTATCCTGTTCATAGCCAGGTAGGCAGAGGGAACTTGGGAACCTAGTTTTAAGACAATCTGTTCCCCACTTTCCGGTGAATTCATGAGACATTGCGTGTTGAGTGGCGGAACTCAACGCTGCGCTTTGTTTTGTTACCACAGCGAGTAAATGAAAATATTAAACATATCATTCACCCAAATAAGAATCGAACCCACAACCGTCGCGTTTACGTTATCTGCGCAAGTACGGCCTGTATAGACTCCATATATTATTTATTGGAATATAAAAAAAAACATATATATTTTAAATCATTTATTTAAACTGTAAGGTGTTTGTTACACATTTACATTAAGAAAAATTTTGAATTTGCGTTTTAAAGAGATTTTAGATCAAATCTTCTATCGGCTTCATTGACTGACTTGGTAGTTGGCGGAGCATAACGTCGCATAGCCTCGCATAGTCTTACAATAACAAATAAAATACTATAATAAATATAAATTCACAAGTGAGATTTGAACCCAACATCATCGAGACCAATCAAGCACAGGTCCACTGTTTACAATTGTAATACTCATTTAATGTTGTATTTTCTAAACGTAAACAAAGTCTAAAGAATTAAAAATTATTATGTAAAAGTTAAAATTATTATGTGTTTTTCTGCCATATAATTTATATTTTAAATGAATAATTAAAATGCAGGTTGATGATTTCGAACCGCCGCCAAAAAAAATTGAGCTTACGAATACGAAACCCACAGAAGATACTTCAGTTGGTATTTCTAAATCAAATGGTCGGACAAAAAACACGGAAAGTAAAGAGGTCAGTGATAACAGAACTGATAAGGATAAAGTGATGGAAAGATTCGATAGTGATAGCAAAGTCAAGTGTGTGACGACGTTCAAGGAGAGCTATGATTGGGACTAATAAAATGTATATATAATAGATATATGTTGAATGTATTCGTTTGTTTTATTTCCCTTACTAGAGCAAGAATGTTAATCAGCTTCACGCTGTATCCCGCACACAGCAGGGTAGGCAAAGGGAACCTAGTGTTAAGACACTCCGTTCCCCACTTTCTGCCGAATTCTGAAGGTATTGCGTGTTGAGTGGCAGAACTCAACACCGCGCTTAACCTCGACACCAGAGCCAAGAAATGGAAATATAAATTTAAGTAAATATTTCATTTCATCGAGTGGGGATCGAACCCACAACCAGTCGATTTTTTACAGTCACATCTTGTGCCCCTGCGCCACGACCGACCTAGTTAATAAATGTTAGTTAAAAAAAGTTAAAGTTATTATAGAAAAACATATCAAAATAATATTTTTGACGTATTTTTCTGTAATAGGTATAGGAAAATGTTTTAGGAGACGTATAAAAATGTGAACGTAATGGAACTGGAACCTGCGCTTCTTGGAAACGGTCTAAAAACTCGCTCTGAGCCATATGTTCTTTTATCGGTTTGGTAACGTCGAAATTTTTATAGGTTGGTTTGAACTTATTAATGCTATTTAACAAATGAATTCTGAAATGTCGTATTAGAGTGCTGTTGTTTTTCCTCCAAATTCTGGTTGTTTAATGCTGGAAATAGATGTACATTTAAACATAATAAATGATTATTATTAATAATCATACTAATATTATAAATGTGAATGTAAGTTTGTTTGTAATGTAACTTTGACGCCCAAACTACTCAACCGATTGTCGTGAAACTCTGTACGCATATTTTTAGAGATTTAGAAAGAAATTTTTACTGCAAAAATATATTTAAAAAAAATAAAAACAAGTTTAAATTACATAGTTACAAGAGGACCCAATAAAAAATATTTTTGATACATTTTGATAATCTTGGATTTCTTCCGACCCTTGGTTCGACGAGTGTTGCAGTCAGTGTCACCAGCACGTTTGGGATTTCCAAGGGCATTGCATAGAAGAAGGCACATGCCGCTAGGAAACCCCAGCAATACAGCGACATTTTACATAGAAATAATAAAACAATAATTAATATACAACAGTGGTATCTTATTTATTATACAAAAAAATACTATAACCAAACAACAAAAATACAATTTAAAATGTATATATCAAAATACTTTATACACACAAATCTAAAGAAACAAAAACTTTAGAAAATATAATTGATATCTTAATACATTTTCTTCTCATTATTAATAATCATAATAATAATAATAATGAGAAAAACGTATTAAGAAAACAATTAAAATTCCACTACAAATATAATAAAATATAAAATAAAACATAAATAACTTAATTACAAATGAATATAACTCACAAACATATAACCTTTAATTGTAACATTTGTAAGTGACAGCACCATTACATGTATTAGACATCAACGCGCTCACGTGTCACAGCCTATAAAGCGACGCAGCGACTAAATGAATGAGATCGCACTCGCGATAACAAACCGATTGTGAGACATTTAGAATAATTCTATTTTAAACTGCTATGAACGGACAAGATACTGTTTGTATTGAGAGAGGTTTAAATTCAAAATAAGTTTCGTCATGCACAAGATCTTCGATTAGATAATTCGTTACTTGTAGGTTTATGTGTATATAAATTTTGTTTACAAACTAGGATGATAGAGGGAAAGGGGCGTAACTCATGTTTTTGATAATAATTAAGCATAAATTCTTTTAAAATCAATCTTTATAATTCATTTTTGATTTAAATTTTAACATAAAATAAGATGCCTCTAATGCTATACTCTAAATTTATGCAATAAATTGAAAAAAATATTATTATGACAAAAAAACTGTTTTTTATGAATGTTATCATAATAGTTGATTCTTTTCTTCAAAAATCATATGTTCATATACTCGTATACATAGATATCTTATACTTAAACTGACTGACTAATAGCTTGATAGTACTCAAAATTCTGTCAAGCATCAAATACAAAAATTATATATAACAAAATCATACAATAAAAATCAATTTTAATTAATATGAGAATAAAAATAGAAATGAACCACCATATTAGGTTATTAATATGAGACTAACGCACGTATGCTTAGAGATTCATTTCCTCAACTTTCTACTTCATATATCTTTGTTGATCTACAACGGCTTCGCGTCGGCGACTTCAGACAGTACCAATTTAAGCCACATTGACAGTTATACATTGCAATTAATCTGTATTGTAGTCCAAGAACTAGAACATGGGCTGTCGGCATTAAGCAAAGTAAATTTTTTAACATAATTCAATATAACATAAAAAAATAATTCAATTTTAAAATATTTCTAAACGGAACAAAGTAAAATATAAATCATGAGCACAAAAGAGAATAACTTACAAAAATTTGGGAATATTATGTTGGCCAGTCGTGGCGCAGGGGCACAAAGTGTGATTGTAAAATGGTCAGGTTGTGGGTTCGATCCCCATTCGAGAAAATGAAATATTTATTTACATTTATATTTACATTTCTTCGTTTTCGCTCGGTGTCGATGCAAAGCGTGGCGTTGAGTTCCGCCACTCAACACGCAATGCCTCCAGAAATCGGCAGAAAGTAGTGCTGTGTGCGGGATACAGCGTGAACTACTATTGATCTCTATATATATATACTAATACTCCCGCTTGCCTATCTATATGCGGGAAGTATATCGCTAAAAAGGGAAGTCACATAATCATAAGCTATTATTTGTTCTTGGACTGTTTCCATTAAGGTGTTAGATATACATTAAATTATATAACAACAAAATAAAGCAGCGAGTGAAGTGAAAAATTGCTTTTAAAATATGTTTAAATGCATTCTTACAAAGTTGCTGTTAACAGTCGTTAACGACTTGTTTAGTTCATAATGAATATAACGATTTGTAATGATAGTTTGCTTTGTGACAGTTAAACAGTGCAATATATAGGTGGAAAAAAAAGAAAAGCTTACGCTTACGCTGTATCCCGCATATAGCAGTGATAGGGCTCTACTTTCCTCTGGAACTTAGTGTGAAAACACTTCGCTCCGTAATATCTGCCGCATTTTCGAAACTTTGTCGAGATCGGAACACAATACCACATTTTATCTTTTTTCTCCCGAGCAAGGATCGAATCGATTCACCCTTAAATAAAATTCTAAAATTATTGAAATTAGCAGGACTTTTTAGCAGGACTTATAGCAGGATTCTAATATTTTTTATAAAGCTAAATAATATAAAAAAAAATAATATATATATCAAGGTAATTGATAGATTTTATTAGGTAATAGATACATGAAGAACAAACGATGCGTAGGACATGGGCGCATCTAGAGATATTTTCTAAGGAGAGGGCCTGACTGAGTGTTTGATGAAATCGATCTATTATTTCAAATATGATACGTATACAGATATATGTTTCTACGTAGATTTAATTATTGTAAAGTATTAGGCCTAATGAGGCCAGTAGTGGCGCAGTGACACAAATTTTGACTGTAAACGCGACTGGTTGTGGGTTCGATGTGTTCGAGTGGGGACTCGAGGAAATTAAATATTTATTTAAATTTATATTTCCATTTCTCCGTTCTGGTGTCGAAGCAAAGCGTGACGTAGAGTTCTGCCACTCAACACGTAATGCTTCCAAAATTCGGCGGAAAGTGGGAAACGGAGTGTCTTAACACTAAGTTCCCTCTGCCTGCTCTGCTGTGTGCGGAATACAGAGTGAAGCTTTTGTAATTTAATTTGATTTTAAAAAGGAACAAAATGTTTTTTTTTATTTTAGTCTCCAAACTGATTTAATTTTTAGTTGGAAATTTTACATCTATATGTACACCCTACTATGTGCGCCCTATACGGCGCACATAGTAGGGTGGTAGGCAGGGGGAACCTGGGTACCTATTGTTAAGACACTTCATTCCTATTAACACGCTTCCTCCCCGTCGAATTCTGGATGCATTGCGTGTTGAGTGGCGGCACTTAATTCCATTTTGGCCTCGTTACCACAGCAAAAAAAAAATATTTCATTTCCTCGAGTGGGAATCGAACCCAGAACTTGCCGCGCTTACATTCTAGTTTTTCTCTCACACGCTACGCCGCGACTGGTGTCATTAATTAAAATTTAATTTCGGTAATGTTTATGATGTTGATGATCTTTGCGTATTCCCACCATAGCTTGGGACTTAGCAGGCCAGTAAGAACTGAGCACACCCACTAGACCGCCAAGACCCTCACCAAGGCTGGGATATTCTTATTTCTTCTTATTTCTTCCTCAATTTTGAGATATATGCTTAACATCGTTACATACACTTTGATTTACACATCAAACTATAGATACATACATATTTACTATAAATAACAACAAAAAATAAGTAATTGATAAATCTTGTTACAATTCTTCCAATTCAACGTATACAATTACAAGAAGCTTTTAATAAGAGCATTATATTGGATATATCGGGTACGATTCCTGTAAGAAGAACAAACATATAAATATATAATTAAAAGACAAAAATGATGTCAAAAGCTTTATTATTATAATTGAAAAACAAAGAAGCCCGATAGTGGCGCACAAGCGTACGATTGTAACCGCAACAAGTTATGGGTTCGATTCCTACTCGAGGTAACGATCATGGTTACTCAACTAGCAATGCCTCCAAAATTCGGCAGAAAGTAGGGAATGGAGTGTCTTAACATTAGGTTCCCTCTGCCAATCCTGCTATTTCACCACGCCTTCTTTCTGTATAGCGCGGTAGTGTTAAAACACTCCGTTTCGCACTTTTTGCCCAATTTCGGGAAATATCCCGTGTCGAGTGGCAAAAGTCTATCAGAAAATTGTTTTAATTATACTACTTACTAATCTTTCCCTCAAGTGGAAATCGAACCACCAATCGCGCTTACAGTGAGAAGCTCCACTGTGTCACAAAGGCCTCTATTATATTATTATTATAAATATTTTTTGCTTAAAGACATAAAAGAAAGATAAGAGGTAAAAACTAGACTTCATTTTATACTTATAAGATATTCAGACAGATTATATCGATATAATCAATTTATTACTATAATGGGGGCCTCTTTGATAGATGTGACTTTGATATAGTTCTTACCCAATTAAAGACCGACTGCCGTCGCATCTGTTGCGGTAGCTACAATTATTTTCTTATAAGTAAATATCTGTATATCTATAGATATATAGATATTTATAAAATAAAATAATTCTATATAATATTAACAGATATAAAATAAGGATAGTGATGTCAATTTTATATATGAAAAGTATAAACAAAATATTAGTTGGGCCGGTTAATATATCGAAAAAAGGAAAAACCAAAAATACCACTAGGTGAAAGTTTTGACTGTTTCAAGGATCCGTCTAATTAAATGCTATCTTCGCGTGCGCAGTACAAATACTATAGGAAATTACGATAAGGGTATATATATGATAGTAAGTATTTTATCAGGACGCACACGAGCGCGTCTTGCCAAGTTAAAAAGTTGGAAACGCGGAATGTGTATTTTATACGAACTTCTTCATGCCACTTTTGTATATATATATCTCGTATACCAATTAGTCTACATTTGTAAAATTTAGCCCATTTGTTAAAGCTTAAATTTCAACGATTCAACTCGAACGGTTATAAATATATTAACGCCTAAAAACCAGCGTTTTTTGACTGACTCACTCATTCATTGAAAAGTTACTATTAACTATAAGTTGCTAGGCCTATAAGGTCACACACGTTGAGTTCCGCCACTAAACACGCAATAAAACCTTTAGGACTCGGCGGAAAGTGGGGGATGGAAAGTCTTAACACTAGGTTTGCCTATAATGTTGATTTACACTTAAATAAATCAGTTTCACGCTGTATCCCGCACACAACAGGGTAGGCAGAGGGAACCTAGTGTTAAGACACTCTGTTCCCCACTTTCTGCCAAATTCTGAAGGCATTGCGTGTTGAGTGGCAGAACTCAACGACGCGCTTAACCTCGACACCAGAGCGAAGAAATGGAAATATAAATTTAAGTAAATATTTCATCTCCTCGAGTGGGGATCGAACCCACAACCAGTCGGTTTTATAGTCACACCTCGTGCCGCTGCGCCACGACTGGCCTCTTTTCCTCACGAATAAACATTCGTGTATTCGAAGCGGGCGTAGTCGCACAGGGCTTAAATACAAAAAATCAAATAGAAAAAAATATATTTAACAAAAATAATTCTTTATTATGCCTTTAAATTTGCCATGACGATTTTGCGGAACGTCCGTTATAGCGTGCACTCTAGCAAAGTTCACTATTCCACGTTAACTGATAACATTAATTTATTTCTATTTTACTAAGTAAATATAATATTTTATAAACTTTCTTTTTAAAATGTTACCCAGCTATAGGTCATCCAGCGTTTAGTTCTCGTGATATCTGTAAAAAAAAACAAAAAAATAATTAAAGAATATTTTCTGTTTAACACTCTGATGTGGTCTTTAGTGTAAGTAATTGATAAGATAAATGGTTACATTAATACAATATTGTTAAAATATATATGGTTAAAAATATTTTTCTTTTCATAGGTTTAAGTAGGCCTGTCGTGGCGCAGGGGCAAGAGCGGGTGAATGTAAACGTGACGGTTGTGGGTTAGATTCCTATTTGGGGAAATATATGTAACGAGGCAAAGTGAGGCGTTAAGTTCTGCTTGATTGGCGGAATGCCTCCATAATTTGTCGGAAAGTGAAGAACGGAAGTGTCAGTTAGTAGTGTATGTAGATTAGGATCCCAGGTTCCCAGATTCCCTTTGCCTACCCTACTATGTGCGGGATACAGTGTGAAGCTAAAAAAGAAATGTTAAATATAAATAACACTTTCTAAATGTAAAAAAAAATATCGTTTTGACTAAAAACGTCTATTTTCAACACGTTGAAAGATTAATTATATTAAAAAAAGTTGAAAGGTTATAAATAATGTGTGCAAATAAATAAATAATTAAATGTAATTTTGATAGAATTCCTTTGTAAATTTACAAACCGGTCACGGATTGGTTAACTTTTAGTTTTTGTGGTGACTTTTAATTGGCAGGTTATTTTATATATGGATTGTTGTTATGAAGTTAGTGATAAAAGTTATACTTTTTATTTGTACTAAAATAATTGCTTTTTGGTTTCACCTTTTGTCCATATAGTGAGGTTAAAGGAATCGAACACCATTTCTTTATACACTTGATCATTATGAGGCCAGTCGTGGCGCAGGGGCACAAAGTGTGACTGCAAAATCGACTGGTTATGGGTTCGATACCCACTCGAGGAAATGAAATATTTGTTTACATGTATATTCATTTCTTCGGTCTGGTGTCGAGGCAAAGCGCGGCGTTGAATTCCGCCACTCAACACGTAATGCCTCTAGAACTCGGCGGAAAGTGGGGAGCGGATTGTCTGAACACTAGGTTCCCTCTGCCTACCCTGCTGTGTGCAGCGTGAAGCTGATTTATTTTTATTTATTTATTTATGATCATTATAAATGTTGATAGATTTTTAACTTCACTTCACGCTAGATAAAAATCATTTAATTAAAAATATATTACAATTATTTGTTTTAAAATATTACTTAAATTATGTTAGATAAGAAGAAATATTTAAGAGTAGAAAGAACCACGCGCGTTTATTGTTCGTGAGATTGTAATTTAGTACATTCATAGGAAGGGTCTTTTTTGTGTAATTGTTTTTAATAATATTTTATTATGAGTAATGTTTGACATAATTATGTACTTAAATCATAAGAATTCGACGGTTGTGGGTTCGATCCCCACTAAGGGAAATGAAATATTTAATGTTTTCGATTTCATCGTTCGTGTCGAGGCAAAGCGCGGCGTTAAGTTCCGCCACTTAACACGCAATGCCTCGAGAATTCAATTTAAAGTGAAGAACGGAGTCGGTTAGCTTTTGATTCACAGGTTCCCTCTGACTACCCTTCTCCTCCTCTTACAGCGACGCAAAAAAAAGTATTTTGAGTTAGTGTCACGCTTTATCCGCATATATTAGAGTAGGTAGCAACAAACTATTGTCAAAATATTCTATCTTTATTCCTGTTTCACGTCGAATTTAATATATTATATTTATATAATCAGAATTCATTATATTGCAGTATTGAATGACTAAAGTTTATATTTAAACCCTTTGTTTGTTGTCAAATCAAATGAATTCTGTTTATTCGATTCGATTTTAATGTTGTTTCTCGCCATATTTTCCGAATAGAAAGGAGATCAGGCATTCTGTTATCGCATAAGATTCGCTGTTTATCAATTATTTGTAATCTGTGCTCTGATTAAAAGTAAAAGCATGAAAATAGGAAGATGGCTGGATACACTAATCAGAATTGCTTAGATAAATTTCGTATTGAGTTGCGATAGTGCGTCGATATCTAGAAACTTGATAATAAAATCGATTCTGGACATTGAGGATTTATGAGAGCTGAATCGATTTTCAGCTTTATCGCCCTTGGTACCGAGAAATAATTCAAATATCAGTGTTTTACTGATAAATTGTGATTAAAACAATTGAATATATCGTAAAATGAGATTTATGCAAAATAATTTACGACTACAGGGCATTTACGTAATGTTATATATAAATTCTTTATATTCGGGTTACTTTACGACGTAATTTCTATTTAATTTACATGTTTTCCTTTATTGGCACATGTTGGCCACATCTGACAGTTATATGTATTATAAAATGTCTAAATGAAAATGTCTATATAAACTAGATAAAAATAGTTATTTTTAAGTATAAGGTCAGTCGTGGCTCAGGGGCACACATTGTTACTGCTAAATCGATTGGTTGTGGGTTCGATGCCAACTCGAGGAGATGAAATATTTGTTTAAATTTTTATTTTCATTTCTTCGCTCTGGTGTCGAGGCAAAGCGCAACGTTGAACTTTTCTCCAATCAACACGCAATGTCTTGAGAATTGAGCGGAAAGTGAGCAACGGAAATGTCTATTTTTTTTTTTAAATTTATTTATTTATTTTATTTTATTTATTTATAACATACTAGCGGCTCGCCCACGGCTTCGCCCGCTTAAAATACATGATTATTGATTTAATAAGAATTAAAAATTATTAAAGAATTGATTGACAACTATAATGACTTCTAATATGATTTTTTTACGACATTATCGTCAAAGAGTTTTTGATTGTTTTAAATAAAAAAATACGACCATTGCTGATATTTGATATTTATAAAATATACATAAAGCTAATTATTTATTACACGTATATATTTTTGTAACTTTATGTTCTTTTTACCTATATAATATACTCTGTTAAATGTGCTGATGTCAGTGAATAATTAAATTTACTCATTCAGAAACAGACTTAAATGTTAAATTATTGATTTGAAGGATTCATAATATTCTTTGTAAAATAACTGTAATAATTGCATATTAACTCCTGCACAGTTTTTAAATTAGTTACATATATTAATGAACCAACCAAAAAATCTTTGTATTTACTTGATATTTCTTTCAAGATCGTTCTTTATCTCTGTGTTGAATTAATTACGACTTCTTTCAAATGACGATAACTTTTTTTTTAATGAACCGATTTTGATGAACTAAACTTTAGTAGTTAAGTTGAGTTAAAACAAAGCAATTGGTGAAATGAAAGAGAAAAATGTGGACAAAAATATGTCGACAGACAGACAGAAAATCTTTTTGCTTTCTATTATTCTTTTTAAGTGTCCCTCTATCCATTTCACTCAAAATTACTAAATGTACAGACAAAATATTTTTACTGTCTTATTATATGTAGAGATTACATAAAAAATATTTTTCTTCGCGGTCGTAAGCCTGATTTGGCTTGTATGACCACTGCACATTCCTTAGTATATAAAGTTAAAGAAAATATAAAAAGCATATAAATTACAGATAATTTTAACAAACATAAAAAAATAGAAAATAACAAGGCGCGTGTTTGTAATTACGCCTATGTTTTAAATGTCCAGCTACAGTATGTTCCTTTTGTTCTAAGATTATTATTTTTTTGCTCATTATTGTATTACAGTAATAATTTCTTAAATATTAGTTTTTTATATATTTTTTTTAAATTTGACAAGCAAAAATCTTTTATTTTGTATTTTATATTATGTATAGTAATTTTATCCTTTTACTATAAAAAATGTTTGCTCCAGTTGTTTCTATTGTATTATTTGAAATTTATCTTGTTAATATTTTGTGTTATTTAAAGTTTCAGTTATAACGAAAGAAATGTTCTTTAAGTAAAATATGTTTTACTTCATCTTGTATTGGTAATGCCTTGCAATACTCAAAATGGGAATGGTAATGGAGTATTTTAACTCTAGGTTCCCAGGTTCCTTCTACATACCCTGATACTTGCTGGTATACAGCGTAAAGCTAAAGAAAAAATATTTTGTACGACGAACACTTGCTCCAGGATCAAGTAAACAATAAACCATAATAAGTCCAAGTTCAAATTCCCTCTTAAACCAAATATCTATCTATACAGATAAATATCTCGATATTTGCAATACAATACACTAAGCTCACAGGACGTAATGCGACAAACATGAATCGCAGGCACCCGGAGGCAAATTCGATGCATATGAATAATAGAAATCATGTCATAGTGATACAGTACCAGATAGCTATTGTATGGGACCCCCAAGCGATGGTTTCATATTGTCATGAATAGTGCAACGGTACGTTGTTCCGAGATGAAGCTATTAATTCAGCTTTTAAGTGTATATATAGCAAGTGTGACGTCGATTTGTTTAGGTTTAAGTGTAGACGCTGTTTGTTGTGACTTGTGTATGAACTCAAACATACCGGTGCCGGTACCGATTTGATTACGCGGGGAATTTCATAAAAAATACAGCAAAATCGATGCATAATTACTCGTATCTTATGATTGTAGCAAACTCAAAAAAACCGGTACCGGTACCGATACTATTGGTTTTGATTACACGGTGAATTTCATAAAAAATGCAGCAAAATCGATATATTTATATATCGTATCTTTTGATTGCGCTGACATAGAAGCTTGTTTTTTTTCTGCTGTTCAGAGGACTATAGATTTAAATATTTGATATGAATTTCGGATTGATACGTACACGCGATCTCGAGGTAAATTGTCTTGACAGACAAGCTTCATAGTTATTCTATAAAGGTTCTGTTTTTACCTTTTGAGATAAGAAACCCTAAAAATATAGAAGAAATTTATTTTTTACCTCAACGATCAGAATTACGGTATTAATTACCATTATACTGTAGGGTTTGTTTAGTTGAGCTTGTTAATATAGGGAAATGCTAGTTTATATTAAAAAAAATCAGTACTCAGACGGTGATGGTGGTGTACACATTTCTTAATTCGAATAAAAGCTTGAATATGATGAACTTTTTATGTCCCTATTCATATATGTGCTACGACCAATATGATTTTTTTTTCAGCTCCACGCTGTAGATAGTAGTTTTTCGTTTTGCTTCGGAACCAGAGAGAAGAAATTAAAATAAATATAAGCGCGACAGGTTGTGGGTTCGACTCAAACATGAGGAAATGATCTCAATATTTCATTTCCTCATGTGGGAGTCGAACCCACAACCTGTCGCACTTAAAGTCACACGCTTGTGTCCCTGCGCCAGGACTGGACTTCACGTTAATATTTATTTAATTATTATACGATATATACTTTTATTATACAAGAGAATAAATTAATAATAATTATTCTTATTATGAGAGGTACTAAGTGAATAGATAATTAAATCTATCCCATAAGGTTACTTTTTAATTTAACGATATATTAAAAAAAGCTCCAGTAAGAAGTATTGTGCTCATATAAAAATAAAGAGATCAAAATGAAAATAAAAATGTATCTAAAATCAGCTTCACGCTGTACCTAACCTGTTGTGTGCGGGAGCACAGGCATTGCGTGTTGAGTGGCAGAACTCAATGCCGCGCTTAGCCTCGACACCAGAGTAAAGTAATGGAAATATAAAATTAATTAAATATTTCATCTCCTCGAGTGGGGATCGAACCCACAGCCAATCGGTTTTACAGTCACACTTCGTGCCGCTGCGCCACGCATGGCCTAAAATATATGTAATAAGAAATAATAATTTTTAATAACGGTGTGTTCACACCCCCACAATAGTACTGTTTCATCATCATATTTGGTGAAGTGGTTTTATAAACAAACACTTTGACGAATAACCGTTTATTATCTAAACTATAGATCGGTATTCGACGGTACAATTTAGTTCTGCGAAAAAAAATAATAACACAGTAGCAGTATGTAAAGCCTATGGCGACTCTAAAAAGCTGAAAAACCGTATTAATATTTATTAATAAGGGAAAGGTGACGTTTGTATATAAAAAATACATCAACATTTGTCGCGAAAAGTCGTCGTTACTTTTAATTGCATTACTTTTTGTCTGTCTGTTTGTAAATTACTCCTTAATTGCGCACCATATATATAATTTTATAATTAGATGGCTTTATTGGCAACAATGGATATAAGAAAAAAATATTTTATTATTCACTTTATTAGTTGCTTCAAAGTGCACCGAAGGGACAAACGGGTGTAACGGTTTTCATTTTAATGTTAAATAAGTAGTAAACATGCCAGAGATGGTAAACTTTTGCATATATTTTACTATGAAAGGCTTTATATACAAAAACTGTAGTGACTTTGAACTTGCCGTAAGTAGTGTAACGTATAACGAATGTTATTTATTTATTATATAGATGAAATTGTGGAATGTATCTATATATGTATTTGTATATACTTTTATGTAAATCTATATGTTTTAACGGTACGCGGGTTCGATTTCTTGATGTGCAATTTTTTTTCCGCTTCATGCCTCATCCCGCACGGCTGAGCTGGCCGAGGTATAATATTGTACTTTGTTTATTAATATTTTTAAAGTTTCATTTCACACTTCGGAAAAAAATAATACTTATTAAAAAACGTTATACGTGAACGAAAAAAAAAATCAGTTTCACGCTGTATCCCGCATACAGCAGGGTAGATAGAGGGAACCTAGTGTAAGACACTCCGTTCCCCACTTTCTGCCGAATTCTGGAGGCATTGCGTGTTAAGTGACAGAACTCAACGCCGCGTTTTGCCTCGACACCAGAGCGAAGAAATGGAAATATAAATTTAAGTAAATATTTCATCTCCTCGAGTGGGGATCGAACCCACAACCAGTCGGTATTACAGTCGGTGTTACGCTTTGTGCTGCTGCGCCACGACTGGCCACGTGATCGCCACGTGACGCATACGGGGAACGTATGGCTTAATAAGTATTTTTTGTCTTGACTCTGTTTTCTTTGGAGACTGAATTCGAGATTTTGAGTTTCGGAACTCAACGCAGTGCTTTTCTTTTATTTTAATAATTTTTTTAATACTTAATAATGGATTTTAAATAGTAAATAGATATATCTATATTAATAAAATCCATTATTTGATACCATGGGTATTTTTGCCGAAAGCACCCATGGTAGCCATACCATAATAAGGTATATATATAAGTGTCAATAATTTAATTTATCATTTTCAGAATTTTCTTCATTTTAAAATAATTAAAATATTTTCTTCTATAATTTAGTTTTTATTAAGGCTTGTTCATATAAATTGTAAGAATAGTTATGGAATAGATTTTGTTTTAAATTATTATATTTATACTTACAATCATGAGCCTAGTCGAATAACTTGATAATATAACACTAGCTTTCTTATAGAAATTTTCCAAGTCAATATATATTTAAAAGTCAATATATATTTAAAAAAAAATATTCCCTAACTCCTGATAGTCGAGGAGTTGTGTCTCCTAACATCATCATCAGCTCAGTATTGTCATTATATGATGACTGCAAGAAGCAAATAAATGGTTTTTATAAGAAATTATATGAAATATATACTAGGCAAGGCCGCATCGACGCTTATCAGGATTAATGCGGTCGGATGCAAGCCTATATCAATATAAATATATACATGTATAAAAAAGTGCCGATAAAACTCTAGGGATTGCCTCGATTTCCATGGGATTCCATCAGATCCTGATTTGCTGGCAATGGGACTAATAGTAAACTACGCTCTTTAAATAAAAAAATATACTTGTCGAACATAAAACCTTCTCCTTCTTTTTGATAAAAGAAGTCAGTTATTATTTTTTTTGTGGCGCAGGAGCTCAAGCCTGCGAATGTAAACGCAACAGATTGTGGGTTCAGTAATGAGAACGGAGTGTCCTAACACTAGGTTCCCAGGTACCCTCTGCCTACCCTGCTATGTGCGGGATACAGAGTGAAGCTAATAAAACTAAAACAAAAAAAAATATTCGAACCAGTGCATCCAGAAATAAGCACGTCCATCCAAAACAACTCTTCACCATTATAATATTACTACATACTATTCTATACTATAGATTATTTCAAAAAACATACATACATATATATGTATGTTTTTTGCTTATAATATAAGAGTTCATATTCACACAATAGAACTATGAATCCTGATTCAAGCGCATCGCTACCGTCCCGCGGCTATCGTCAGGGCCGATGCATTATTTACAAGTGCTCTCGTTGTAACGGAATATCAGATTTAATATAACAGGAGTAACGGAACACCGTGGTATAATATATTAGATTAAATCGAGGCTTCGCCCGCTTAAAATTACTGTTATATTATAGCCAAATTATAAAATATGTTTACATAGGCTATAATAAGCAATTTCCGCGTGAAAAGTTTCATCTAAATATGTTCAGCATATTAAAATGAGAGTCAAGTCCGAACAAACGTCCATCCATCATTTTAAATATAATAAAAATTAGTAGATTCGCGGAATTAATAGGAAGTAGTATTAGTAAGATTTGTAAATATAATTGTATCATACGAATTACATTATTAAAATTATATTTTTAAATGGTTTCTTCTAACCTTGTAGAGGCTATTCGTTGCTTATAGGGCAGTTTTAAGATTTTTCATTTAACTAATGGAATACATTGATCACAAAAGGCACGTCTCTTTGTCCTTCTTGCTTTTACGGACCGCCTATTGTATGGGGTAAAACTGTAGCTGTAAAAAATGTGTGTTTTGATTTGTAGTTTAAAGGGTAACTAAATGTAAGTTTTTCATGTAAATTTTATTAATAGTTTTAATTCAATAAATACGAACTTAAGAGTTCGTAGTCGTTAGTTAGTCGTCGTCGTTAGTTTTTCTCCGTCCGTAATAAGTTACGGACGGAGAAAAACTAACACAATGAATATATTTAAAAAATATTTAACATGTTTTAGCTTCATGTTTATTTCTAGGCAGAGGGAATATAGTGTTCAGATACACGCGGTATTCAACGACGACGACGGCCTATCAAATAACTTAACTAAGCTTGACGCTGTATCCCTAGCGGGGTAACCAGAAAAAACGGAGTGACAAACGTTACGGCCTTTGCATACCTCTTTCACCTCGTCCACAGTCATCAACCTCTTCATACATGCCCCGAGAGTTCCTCATGCTTTTACGTGACTTTTCTCCAGTACCTTTGATAATGTGTTTTCGTCAGCCGATGCCAACCAAGGTCTCCTTCTACCTCCCTTACCACCCACTTTGTGAGCCTCATAAATATTTAACATTATTTTCTATAATATCTTTTATATACTAAGCGTAAGTAAATTTCGTATTGCAATTCCCGAGCACCTGCGCCGGCGCCGGGTCAGCGGGGTCAGGATCGATCTGCGGGCGACAAGCCCCGTTGATAGCCATGTTCCTGACACTATACTATATATTACAGTTAAATATTTAATGTTTATTTAATGTAGAAATAGATATTTTTAATCTATTAAATATTGTGTTAAAAGTGAAAAAGTACTTTCTAAATTTTTTCTTCCTATAAAGGCATTATAAAATTAAATATTGGTTATGTATTGAAGTTGTATGTAAAAAAGCAAATGTATCTTTATAAGTTGGTCAGCTTTATGTTTGTATCTCGCTACTTATTTTTCGCTATTATGATGCCCTCATGGTGCGACGCATGAGGTCACCGTATATTGTCCTGTTGGTTTAGGGTTTGATTCAAATTTCAGAGAGTGACTTATATTCATTTTCTTGCTGTACAAAAATGACAAAGCACGGCGTTGAGTTCCACTAATAAACACGCAATGTCTCGATATTGGCAGGTAGTGGACAAGAGAGAGTCTCAATACTAGGTTCCTTTTGATTACTTACCTAGTTGTATGCGGAATACAGGGTGAAGCTAAAAAAAGAAAATCTTTTATACTTTAATAGAAATAGTTATGCACGGTATATTATTCTTTGTAATATTGTAGTACGGTTTTACACGACTAAACTTTATTAACAAATATGCTCTATTCCATACAAAATGTGTAATTATACGTATAAATTCTCTCTTTTTATTCTTCATTTTATTTTTTACCTCACAATTATATTCTGAGTAATTATAAAGATTATATTGAGATCTTACACTAAACGAAGTGAACTTTAAGTAAAATGTGGAATATTTTATAATTATAGTAAACAAAACGTTTGTCAGTAAACAGGCACTTATATAGTTTATATGTCGTAGGTGGCGCGTCAGTATAGGGTAACTAGTAGTAGTAACACGCTGCTATTTGAACCCTTATTCAACCCTTAATCATTAGATTATATATATATATATATATATATATATATATATATGTATATATATATGTATATATATATATATATATATATATAATTTTTTTTTTTAACTTCCCAAGAAATATTAGTAGTTGCGCAACTCAATAAGCAATGTCTTTAATTACGGCCGAAAGCGGAGAATGGAGAGTGATTGCTATATGTGAGAAGCGTGAAGTTGTTGCTATATGTGAGAACAATTGACAGTTTCTTTTATTTTTTTTAGCTTTATGATGAATTCAGCATATCAGGGTAGGCAGAGGGGATTACTGCTAAGACTCTCCATTCCCATTAAGGCATATCCTTCATTCTTCAATTTTCGAAGAATTCTGTTTGTCTTTGCGTGTTGAGTGGCGAAACTCAACGCCGCCCTTTGAGCGAGGGATTGAAAATATTAAATATTTGATTCCCCCGAGTGGGAATCGAACCTGGCATGTGACTGGCCCTTTGATAGTTAATATCGCAAATTATTTGATTTGCAGTTGCAGCTGTAAATACCTATATTTTTTTAAATTAATTCTCTTATTTGTAATAGTAATATGCTGTCAGTACGTTAGCTTCTACCTTATCTCATCAACCGCTGACAATTGACACGACGGCGATGATCTCGTCCAGGTGTGTTTATTGTTAACAAAGGTAATACTTTGTCTATATAAAAGGGAATTGTGAAATAATCTCTATATATAATAAGACAGTAAAAATATTTTGCCTGTACATTTAGTAATTTTGACTGAAATGGATAGAGGGACACTTAAAAAGACTAATAGAAAGCAAAAAGATTTTTTTTGAATTTCTTGTCTGTCTGTCTGTCTGTCTGTCTGTCTGTCGACATATTGTTGTCCGCATTTTTCTCTGAAACTACTGAACCGATTTACTTGAAAATTTCACCAATTGCTTTGTTTTAACTCAACTTAGGTTCTAAAGTTTGGTTCATCAAAATCGGTTCAT